>CM053031.1:13090195-13293188 GCA_028564925.1 Lithobates sylvaticus | reverse complement strand
ACAATACAGGCCCCCCACCCCCCCGTTTTACTTACCTGAGCCTGTTTACCTGCTACGCTCACCCTCGATGCCCTCTTCGCCGCTCAGCCTGGCCGTTGAATGGCTAGAGTGGATGGATTGAAAGCGGCGCAGCCATTGGCTCGCGCTGCTGTCAATCACATCCAATGACGTGGGCGGGCGGGGCCGAGTGATACAGTGAACGGCTATAGTCACCGACTGTATCACGGGAGCGCGCCCGCAAGAACTAACCACCATGCGAGAGAGCTCGCATAAAGGTGGTTAGTTCTTGCAGGGAGGAGCTGAAACAGCCGCGAGGGACCCCAGAAGACCAGGTTCGGGGCCACTCTGTGCAAGACGAGCTGCACAGTGGAGGTAAGTATAACATGTTTGTTATTTAAAAAAAAAAACCTTTACAACCCCTTTTAATGTACTTCATTTGCAAAAATAAAACCTCTTTCCGTTAATTCTGCACAAGGTTACCTCACTCTCTTCATAGCTGTTTAAACACACTGCTCCATTACTTCTGCCTTACTTCCTGGACAGACTTTAGGTCATGACACAGGAAGGAGTTGACCAGCTTATCTTATTAGCACACACTCTGCATCATCCACCCTCAGCTGGTCAACTCCTTCCTGTGTCATGACCTCAAGCAGTTTTTCTCAACTCCAGACCTCAAGGCGCCCCAACAGGTCATGTTTTTAGGCTTTCCAATATTTTTCACAGGTGATTTGATCAGTTTCACTGCCTTAGTAATTACAACTGCTGCTTCATCTTACGGAAATCCTGCAAACATGACCTGTTGGGGTGCGCCTTGAGGACTGGAGTTGAGAAACACTGATCTAAAGTCTGAACAGGAAGTAAGGCAGAAGTAATGGAGCAGTGTGCTTAAACAGCTACGAAGAGAGAGAGGTAAGCCTGTGTAGAATTAATGAAAAGCTGTTTTTTTTTTTTTTTTTGCAAAATAAGTACATTAATGAACTTATTGGTTCATAGGAGAGCTCCAATAAGAAGCAGGTCTGAGACCCGTTTCCCAATTGGCAGAAAAGAGAAGAGTCCAGATTGGCCGCTAAGGAGGAGGGAGGAAACGGAAGCTGCCACCGCCGATGAGATGCCCTTGGAGAGCAGGGGAAGGGGAAGCCACTGCCGCAACTGCAGATCAGGGGTAGCCACCGGTGAAGCCAGAGGGAAGCGCTGCCTACCATAGATGGGGTAAGTTCTCCAGACCCGACTGATCCAGGGGGAGGGATTTTGGTACTGATGGTAGCTCCTCCCCCCAAAAAAATCTGGAAGGGGACATCCCCACCAAACTGTTCCCACAAAGTTGGGAGCATGAAATTGTCCAAAATGTCTTGGTATGCTGATGCCTTAAGAGTTCCCTTCACTGGAAATAAGGGGCCAAGCCCAACCCCTGAAAAACAACCCCCCACACCATAATCCCCCCCCCACCTCCACCAAATGATTTGGACCAGTGCATAAAGCAAGGCCCATACAGACATGGATGAGCGAGTTTGGGGTGGAGGAACTTGACTGGCCTGCACAGAGTCCTGACCTCAACCTGATAGAACACCTTTGGGATGAATTAGAGTGGAGACTGCAAGCCAGGCCTTCTCATCCAACATCAGTGCCTGAGCTCACAAATGCGCTTCTGGAAGAATGCTCAAACTTTCCAGTAGACACACTCCTAAACCTTGTTGACGGCCTTCCCAAAGGAGTTGAAGCTGTTATAGCTGCAAAGGGTGGGCCAACTCAATGTTGAACCCTACGGACTAAGACTGGGGTGCCATTAACCTGTTTCAGACCGCCCACTGTCATATGACGGCGGCAAGAAACATCTCTTGTTCCGGGCCGCCATCATATGACGGCACTAACTTTTCGGCCACTAGGGGGCGCGCACCTGCCGCGTCGCTGGGGACCCGATGCACATGCCTGGCGGCCGCGATGTCCGCCGGGCACCCGCGATTGCCCAGTAACTGAGCAGGACGTGGATCTGTGTGTGTAAACACACAGATCCACGTCCTGTCAGTGGAGAGGAGACCGATGGTGTGTCCCTTGTACATAGGGACACCGATCGGTCTCCTCCCCCAGTCAGTCCCCTCCCCCCACAGTTAGAATCACTAACATAGGGAACATATTAACCCCTTGATCACCCCTTAGTGTTACCCCCTTCCCTGCCAGTCACATTTATACAGTAATCAATGCATTTTTAATAGCACAGATCGCTGTATAAATGTGAATGGTCCCAAAAATGTGTCAAAAGTGTCCGATATGTCCGCCGCAATATCGCAGTCACAATAAAAATCGCAGATCGCTGCCATTACTAGTAAAAAAAAAAAAAATGCTATAAATCTATCCCCTATTTTGTAGATGCTAAAACTTTTGCACAAACCAATCAATATACGCTTATTGCGATTTATTTTTTTTTTTTACCAAAAATATGTAGAAGAATACGTATCGGCCTAAACTGAGGAAAAAATTAGTTTAAAAAAAAAAATTGGATATTTATTATGGCAAAAAGTAAAAAAATATTGCGTTTTTTCAAACTTGTCCGTCTTCTTTTGTTTATAGCGCAAGAAATAAAAACCGCAGAGGTGATCAAATACCACCAAAAGAAAGCTCTATTTGTGGGGAGAAAATGATAACAATTTTATTTGGGTACATCGTTGCATGACCGCGCAATTGTCATTCAAACTGCGCCAGCGCTGAAAGCTGAAAAATGGCTTGGTCTGGAAGGGGGTGTTGGTGCCTGGTAGGCAAGTGGTTAACCACTACAATACCGGGCACTTTCGCCCCCTTCCTTCCCAGACCAATTTTCAGCTTTCAGCGCTCTCGCACTTTCAGTGACAATTGCGCGGTCATGCAATGCTGTAACCAAATGAATTTTTTATCATTTTGTTCGCACAAATAGAGCTTTGGTTTGGTGGTATTTATTCGCGACTCCGTTTTTTATTTTTTGCTATATAAGCGAAAACATAGTGGAAATTTTGAAAAAAAACTATATTTTCTCCTTTCTTTTTTAAAAGAAATCCAATAAAATCGAATTTTGTCATAAATTTAAGCCAAAATGTATTCTGCTACATGTTTTTTGTAAAAAAAATTCCGTTAAGTGTATAATAATTGGTTCGCGTGATCACGGACATATGTACGCAAATGATCATGTACAGATGTGTGCAGGTGATCACGGACATATGTGTGCAGATAATCATTGGCACATGTTATTTTCCTGGGACATATGTGAGCGACATGTGTTTTTATTATTTGGGGACATTTGTTTTTATTTGGGGACATGTGTTTTTATTATTTGGGGACATTGTGGGGGGACATGTGTGTTTTGGGGACATGTGTGTTTTGGGGACATGTGTGGGGACATGTGTGTTTACACTGTGGGGACATGTGTGTTTACACTGTGGGGACACTACACTGGTGATCAGTGAGTAAAAAGCTGTAAAAAAAAACACCTAATACTCACTGATCACCAGCCGGCTGCAGCGATCCGCTCTCCTCTCCTCACTGATGACTTCCGTGTGAGGAGAGAAGAGCCGATTGCCTAGCAACCGGCTGTTTGCTTACATCACATGACGGCTGTGATTCGACACGGCCGTCACGTGATCAGGAGGGCCAATCACAGAGCCCTCCTGCCGATCCGAGATGCGCCGTGTCCGGGTGACACGAGCGCATCGGGATCGCGCCGCTGCGCGGGCGCGATCCCGCTACTTCTGAAGGACGTTCCGGAACGTCCTATCAGAAGTAGAAGGCTCCCACCCGGCCGTATATGTACAGTGGCCGGGCGGGAAGTAGTTAAAGTTCATGTGCGTGTAAAGGCAGGTGTCCCAATACTTTTGGCAATATTTGAAACAGAACAGGTTGCAACATATGTGGACCTGGCATTTTCATGCAAGGACCACTTTAAATGTTGCCTACAGTACCAATAGATGAACTTGCTGGTCTCCGGGGGTCTACAATTCTCCAGCAATAATGTAGAATAAACACCCACTCAACCTCATTTCCATTACAATGCTGTTAGCAGGTGATTTCCATCCAGTCAATAAGTCGATCTTTAACAACAATGGCGTTAGTTATTGCCGGCTTTTAGAAATCATTACTAATTAATTACAGGCTCTTGTTCTAGGCGTCCCCTGTCATTTCTTTCATCTGCAAGCACAATGCAAGTATTTCAGAGAAACAAAGTACGAGGCCCACCGCTGTGGTGACATATCCCTGGCAGCAAGTCACAGGAAGTTATTGATATGCCAAGCATCGGGCATTAACCCCCCCTCCCCCCACCTCCATTACTGGTGCTCTAATGCCGCGTACACACGGTCGGAATTCTCGTCGGAAAAAGCTCTGATGGTTTTCCCGTCGGAATTCCGACGGAATTTCGCTCAAACTGTCTTGCCTACACACGGTCACACCAAATTCCGACGGTCTGTAACACAGCTAGACATGTGCAATTCGTTTCGTTTTTTTTCGTTTTCCGTTAAAATTCGTTATATTCGTTCATTCGTTATCGTACGAATGAACGAACGATTCGCTAAAAATTTTAACGAATGTTCGAATCAAACGAAAAACAACGAAAATCCGAAATAACCAAATTAGAAACAATGAAACTACGAAAAACGAAAACAGGAACAACGAAAATCAAAATGAACGAAAAAATTCGTACATTCGTAACTTTTTTTTTTGTTGAATTTGTAATTTTCCGTGTCCCTTACAATGGCGCTGCTTAACGTGCTTCGAATGGATTGAACAAAAAAAAAATGGTACATTCGTAACTTTTTTTTCTTTTTTTGCGATTCGTAATTTTCCGTGTCCCTTACAAAGGCGCTGCTTAACGTGCTTCGAATGGATTGAACGAAAAAATTCGTACATTCGTAACTTTTTTTTTTCGATTCGTAATTTTCCGTGTCTCTTACAATGTAATAATAGCATACACATTACATAAAATTATGAATTATGCTCCGATTACGAATCTACGAAAACAATGTTACGAATGTACGAATAAATCAATCTAACGAAAGTACGAATGTAACTAAATCTACGAAAATACGAATGCGTCCGAATTTCGAATAAATGAAAATTAAACTAACGGAAAAACGAATCAACGAAAAAAAAAAACTCTTACGAAAATACGAATCGTTACGAATACGAACACCGACGACTTACAATTTACGAATCGTTACGAATCAACGGAAACGAACAGAAACGAAAATAAACAAATTTTTCTATTGTGCACATGTCTAAACACAGTGGCATAAAACACGTTCGACAGCACTATAAAAGGGAAGTTTAATGCTTCTGAGCATGCGTTGAATCGTTTCCGAGCATGCGTCGGAATTTTGCGTGTCGGAATTGCCTACACACGATCGGAAAATCCGATAGAAAGGTTTTCCGTCGGAAAAATTGAGAACAGGTTCTCAATCCAAAGTCCGTCGGAAATTCCGACAGAAAAAGACCGATGGGTATACACACGGTCGGAAAATCCGATGAAAAGCTCCCATCGGAATTTCCGACCGTGTGTATGCGGCATAACTCTACCATATCTGTTCGGAACCCCAAGCAACTGGACAGGTGAAGCATTCGGGACGTTAAATTCCAAAGTGGGTCACATTTGCCGCGTTAACATTGATCATAATAGGAAATCTCGGCCAATGGATTCTCATTTTTCATTTGGTCGTATCCAGATACAGTATCTCACCTACAGTGCCGCGGACAGCAAAAAATACGATCGCTCTTCTCAGTAACTTATTTTTATATTCGCTTGCAAAACATGTTACGCTAATTATAGCTTACAGCGAGAAAAAAAACCTGCAATGATTTGACAGCTTGAGTTCGATGTTTGAGGAACTCTCATGGAAGTTGCAATGTTGTTAATTACTATCATTTTCCCCGAGAACAATCATAATTAAGATATGGAAATCCACACCCCCCCGCTGTGCCGGTTGGGGTTCCAGATTGATAAGGTCGGTGCGTTTCCTGCCGAAGCATATTATGGCACGCGGCCGATCTATACACGCGTACCGCGATGATGTCACTTATTATAATCACACGTGTTAGAGACTTTATTTAAGAGATCTGAGTCACAACAATAGACAATCGCAGGGGACCAAACTGGTAACACACCAACTCATTTCCCATTTCTCATGTCTTTATTGAACACACCCATTAACCACTCCAATGCCGGGCATTTTCACCCCCAGTTTTTAAAAGACAATTGCGCGGTTATGCAACACTGTACCCATATGACATTTTTAGCATTTTTTTTTCACTCAAATGGAGCTTTCTTTTGGTGGTATTTAATCACCACTGTTTTTTTTTTTTTTTTTTTGCTAAATAAATGAAAAAATACCAAAAATTTTGAGTATTTTTTTTTAGGGCTGCGGAAATTAACGATTAATTCCTCGATTTAATCATTCATTTTTTTGATCGGTACTCCGCCGGCTTCTGGGTCTTCAGGGAGTTCCGTCGGAGATCCGGTGACGTCATGGACGTCATCGCATCACCGGACTCCTCCCCCCTTCCCCAAGTGCCTCTGTAAGGCCCCTTTCACACTGGGGCGTTTTTCAGGAGCTACAGCGCTAAAATTAGCGCCTGTGTAGCTCCTGAAAAAAAGCGTGTCCTTTCTGGCTTTCACACTGGAGCGGGGCGCTAGCAGGACGGTAAAAAAAAGTCCTGCTAGCAGCATATTTGGAGCGGTGAAGGAGCCGTGTATTCACCGCTCCTACCCATTGAAATCAATGGGACACCCCGGCGCTTTGCGGGGGTTTTTAACCCTTTTTGGCCGCTAGCGGGGTGGTTTTAACATACCGCGGCTAAAACAACGGTAAAGCAGCGCTAAATATAGCGCTGCTTTACCGTCGCCGCCCGCACCGCCACAGTGTGAAGCCGGCCTAACGACATATTCGGCGACCCATCGCAGTTTGCTACGGAAGTGACATTCCATCGCCGCCATCTTGCTACACCCCACACTCGTCCACAGTAAGGATACACTTAGCCCCCGTACACACGGTCGGAAATTCCGACCACAAAATCCGTCGGATTTATTCCGACGGATTTTGTCCGACACTGGTGTTGCATACACACGTTCGGACAAAGTTGTCGGAAAATTTGATCATTCTGAACTTGGTGACTTTCGTTGCGTACGACGGAACTACGTAGAGGCTAGTAGCCTATAGCTTTGGTCTCGTAATTTGATCTGAGCATGCGTGGCACTTTGTCCATCGGAATTCTCGACACACGATCGGAAAAAGTCCGATCGGATTTTGTTGTCGGAAAATTTGAGATCTTGCTCTCAAATTTTTTCTGTTGGAAATTCCGACAGAAAAAGTCTGATAGAGCCCACACACAGGCGGATTTTCCGGCAACATTGTCCGATCGGATCTTTTCCGTCGGAATTTCCGGTCGTGTGTACGGGGCATAAGAAGGGGGAAAGCTGACATGTTGTTACACCCACCGGAGTTTTGCATTTTACACTTATTATTTATAAGAATAAAGTGAGTTTATATAGTGAAATACAGTTCTTTGAACTTCGTCTGACTAGTTAGATGTTGAATTTTAAAAGCAGCGGCATCTCTGCTCACAGGTTTAGTAATCTCACAGTAGTTTGCTGCTTTTAAAATTCAACATCTAACCAGTCAGACGGAGTTCTAAGCTCTGTATTTCACTATATAAACGCAGTTTACTGTTATAAATATGTGTAAAATGCAAAACTCCGGTGGGTGTAACAACATGTCCGCTTTTCCCCTTCTTATGCCCCATACACACGGTCGGATTTTCCGACGGAAAATGTCCTATCGGACAATGTTGTCGGAAATTCCGACCATGTGTGGGCTCCATCGGACTTTTTCCGTCGGATTTTCCGACGGACAAAGTTTTATCTCCTGCTCTCAAATTTTCCGACAACAAAGTCCTATCGGACTTTTTCCGATCGTGTGTAGCAAATTCCGATGGACAAAGTGCCACGCATGCTCAGATCACATTACAAGACCAAAGCTATTGGCTACTAGCCTCTACGTAGTCCCGTCGTACGCAACGAACGTCACCACGTTCAGGATGATCGGATTTTCCGACAACTTTGTCCGACCGTGTGTATGCAACACCAGTGTCGGACAAAATCCGTCTGAAAAAATCCGACGGATTTTGTGGTCGGAATTTCCGACCGTGTGTACGGGGCATTACTGTGGACAAGTGTGGGGTGCAGCAAGATGGCGGCGACGGAACGTCACTTCCGTAGCAAACTGCGTTATAATTAATAAACATTAGAGGATTAATTGATTTAAAAAAAAAAACGATTAATCGAACACGAAAATTTTAATCAGTAACAGCCCTAATTTTTTTCTGTTATAAGATTTTGCAAATAAATAATCTTTCTTCATAATTTTAGGCCAAACTGTACAGTGCTACATTTCTTTGGTGAAAATAACCAAAATCTGTGTACCGTATATACTCGAGTATAGGCCGACCCGAATATAAGCCGAGGCACCTAATTTTACCACAAACAACTGGGAAAACTTATTGACTCGAGTATAAGCCTAGGGTGAGAAATGCGCAGCTACTGTAAGTGGAAAAGAGGGTCAACGATGCCCATTTGCAGCCTCACTGTGCCCATGCAGATGGACACAGTTGACTGATTTGGGGCCCTTTATCTCAGGGTCACTTAGTGCTAGGAACCCCATCTTTAGATATGTTGTAGTGCTAATTCCACTGGGTTGGAATACAACATTTGGGGTTCCTAGCTCCAAGTGCCGCCGAGATATGGGGCCCCAAATTCGGGTCAGAAAATCTCAAGCACTTTTCTGCAGCAGAGAATGACATTTTCTGAACCGACTTTGGGGCCCTGTATCTCGGGGCCACTTAGTGCTAAGAACCCCATCTTTGGATATGTTATAGTGCTAGGTCCACTGGGTTAGACCCAAGTGGCCCCGAGATATGGGACCCCAAAGTCGGGTCGGAATTTTTTTTTTTTGCTGCAGAAAAGTGCTTGACTCGAGTATAAGCGGAGGGGGGCACTTTCAGCACAAACAAATGTGCTGAAAAACTCGGCTTATACTCGAGTATATACGGTATATTATTTAGTCTTTAGGAATGTCCACACACTATGGTGTGTGTGTATATATATATATATATATATATATATATATATATATATATATATATATATTATATATATATATATAGATATCTTGTATGTATATGTATATCTTGTATGTATATGTATATATATATGTATATATATCTTGTATGTATATGTATGTGTATACATATATAGTATGTGTATATATATATATAGTTGTGCTCATAAGTTTACATACCCTGGCAGAATTTACGATTTCTTGGCCATTTTTCAGAGAATATAAATGATAACACAAAAACTTTTCTCTCACTCATGGTTAGTGTTTGGCTGAAGCCATTTATTATCAATCAACTGTGTTTACTCTTTTTAAATCATAATGACAACAGAAACTACCCAAATTACTCTGTTTAAAAGTTTACATACCCCTGGTGATTTTGGCCTGATAACATGCACACAAGTTGACACAAAGGGGGTTTTAATGGCTATTAAATGTAACCATCCTCACCTGTGATGTGTTGGCTGTAATTAGTGTGTGTGTATAAAAGGTAGTATAAGCGGGGGCGTGTGGCTAGGCGTGTTCACAACTCTATGTGCCCGAGCCCGCAAGGAAGCTGACAGTGCGCAGCGCCACCGCCAATCACAGGCACTGTGACATTTCCCCAATCTCTGCAGTCCGCAGATGCAGAGATCGGGAATAGTCACAGTGCCTGTGATTGGCTCTTTGCGCCGTCAGCTTCACAGGGGCTCGGGCACATAGACCTGTGAACACGCCCAGCCACACGCCCCGGCTTATACTAAGAATGAGCGCGGCGCTCGAGATTTGTCAAGCTAAAGAAGATAGATATATTAACAGCATAAAAAACATAACACGCTCGAGCTTTGGGGGCCACAGATGTGTATATATATATGCAAATTCCAAACATCAAACCGGAATGCGGGCCGCAAATGGCCCGCGGGCCGGACTTTGGACATGCCTGCCCTAGAATTATTTTTTTTTTGGAATACACTTTTTTGAATAAAAAAATAAGAAAACAGTAAAGTTAGCCCAATTTGTTTGTATAATGTGAAAGAATATGTTATGCCGAGCAAATTGATACCTAACATGTCATGCTCTAAAATTGCGCACGCTCGTGAAATGGCGATAAACTACGATACTTAAAAATCTCCATAGGTGACGCTTTCAATTTTTTTACAGGTTACCTGCTTAGAGTTACAGAGGAGATCTTTTGCTAGAATTATTGCTCTCGCTCTAATGATCACGCCAATACCTCACATGTGTGGTTTGAGCACCGTTTACATATGTGGGCATGTCTTGCGTATGCATTCGCTTCTGCGTGCGTGCGCGGAGGGACGGGGCGCTTTAAAAAAAAAAAAGAAATGTCTTATTTATTTTACGTTTTATTTTTATTTTTTACACTGTCCCTTTAAAAAAAAAAAAAATGTTGATCACTTTTATTTCTATTACAAGGAATGTAAACATTCCTTGTAATAGAAATAAGCAGGACAGGGCCTCTTTAATGTGAGATCTGGGGTCAAAAAGACCTCAGATCTCACATTTACACTTAAAAGCAATAAGAAAAAGAAATAAAAATAATGTAATTAAATTTTTATACAAAAAAAAAAAATGGGCCCTTTAACCACTTGCTTACCAAGGACGTCATATGACGTCCTTGAATTTGAGTGGGGATATCTGAATGATGCGTGCAGCTACTGGCATCATTCAGATATCATTCTTTCCGGCCGGCGATTCTGTGCACCATAAGAATGATCATAGCGGCAGTCCCGCTGCCTGATCGTTCTTATAGGCAGCGGGAGGGGACACCCCCCCCTCCCGCCGCCATCCGGTGCTTCTCCGGGTTCTCCCGTGCCATCGGGGGCCCGGAGAAAGAATCGATCGCCGCCGGATGACGAGCATAGAGATTTCCGGTGACCAGATGGTCACCAGTTATCTCTATGACCGTCGGAGGCCCGGGCGTGACGTTATGACGTCACGCCTGGTACCCGGAAGTAAACATAGCCGCGATCTGTCAGCATGAGATCAGTAATAAAAAATTTACCGATCTCATGCTTTCCAGCCTGGAGGAGAGATGTGGGGTCTTATTGACCCCACATCTCTCCATAAAGAGGACCTGTCACATACATTCCTATTACAAGGGATGTTTACATTTCTTGTAATAGGAATAAAAGTGATCCAAAATTTTTTTTTTTTTTTATAAAGTGTAAAAATAAAAAAAATTAAATAAAATAAAAATAAATAAATAAAAATTTCTTTTTAAAACGCCCCTGTCCCCTGTAGCTTGCGCTCAGAAGCTAACGCACACGCAAGTCCCGCCCACATATGTAAACGCCACTCAAACCACACATGTGAGGTATCGCCGCGTGCGCTAGAGCGCGTGCAACAATTCTAGCGCTAGACCTCCTCTGTAACTCTAAACTGGTAACCTGTAAAAAAAATTAAAGCGTCACCTATGGAGATTATTAAGTACCGAAGTTTGGCACCATTCCACGATTGTGCGCAATTTTAAAGCGTGACATGTTCAGTATCTATTTACTCGGCGCAACATCATCTTTCATATTATATAAAAAAATTGGGCTAACTTTACTGTTTTGTTATTTTTTAATTCATGAAACCGTATTTTTTCCAAAAAAAAAGGCGTTTGAAAAATTATTGCGCAAATACTGTGTGAGATAAAAAGTTGCAATGACCGCCATTTTATTCCCTAGGGTGTCTGCTAAAAAAAACATGCATAATGTTTGGGGGTTCTGAGTAATTTTCTAGCAAAAAAATGATGATGTTTACATGAAGGAAAATAGGCCAAAATAGGCCCGGTAAGAAAGTAGTTAAAGTGGTTGTAAACCCTCTGGGACCACTTTAACCTACAGGTAAGCCTAGATTAAGGCTTACCTGTAGGTCCAAGAAATATCTCCTTAACCTACACGGTTAATCTTGCCCTCACTCGACTTTCTGCTCATCCATCCATCGGATCCGATCGTTTCCGCTGCTGCTGATCTCTCCGGTAAGCTGCGGGAGGGGTCGCAATTGCGACCCCTGCTACCCCTGTAGGTCCGCCCCTGGTCAAAATAATTTATTGATATGAGTACAATGATGTCAAGTATTTTCCAAAAATAATGCATTGCTATTTAGACAATACATTTTGTTAACCATCTTTGTTGTTTCAATTAATTTAAGGATAATTAAATGAATTATAATAAACAAATAAATTAATACATATCTTAAAATAAGTAATACATTAATTAAATTGCACAGCTTAAATTATCTGTCAATGTGATGGGAGAGCGTAACAAATGTGTGTCTGAGGCTAATCAAAATGTTTCACACCGCATAACAATGATAGAAACTTAAAGAATGCCTAAAAAAACATGTCCCCTTGGGCATTTAAGAAACAACTAGTTGGCATTCAGAAAATATGGGTGTTATATTATAGAAAAAAATCTTATGTCATTTGTCCATGCCAACGGGGCTAACAAAGTGAAAAGAATCTCCATACTCCATGTCAACCAGAAGCTGAATGTAAGAAAAGGAAATGATCCCCTTGGGCATCCTGTTGTTAAAATTTGATGACTGAGGGAAAAATATGGGATTTTGAATTTAGAAAGTTGGCGAAAGTTCAAGTTAAAAAAAAAAACATGTGCCTGGCAAAAGTTATATTAGGTGAAATGCGTAAGAAGGGTATTTTAGGAGTATTTATGAATCACGGCTTTAAAGTAAAACCACATTGCATCTGAGCACCACAAACCAAAAACTCCCCACTTGCCGACTGCCGAACTGGGAATATACGTCCTCACTTTGACGTTTGAAATACTGGAGTTATGGCTGCAGCTTGATGCCATAACCCCGGTATTACCTTTTCCTTTTTGGATAAAATTGTTCCCTCCATCCGCTTCAGGTGGTTCCCGGGCTCACATTACCAATCGTTGAGCCCGGGAACTGTCCGGCGCTGGCAGCGTCTTCCCTAGACATGTACAATTCGTATCTTTTTTTTTTGTTTTCCGTCAAAATTCGTTATATTCGTTCATTAGTTATCGTACGAATGAACGAATGATTCGCTTAAAATTTTAACGAATAACGAATTATCGAATCGAACGAATGTGAAAAACAACGAAAATCCGAAAAAAACAAAATAGAAACAACGAAACTACGAAAGAAGAAAATCCGAAAAACGAAAACAGGAACAACGAACATCAAAATGAACGAAAAAATTCGTACATTCGTAACTTTTTTTTTTTTTGAATTGGTAATTTTCCATGTCCCTTACAATGACGCTGCTTAACGTGCTTCGAATGGATTGAACGAAAAAAAAATTTTTTTACATTCGTAACTTTTTTTTCGATTCGTAATTTTCTCGTGTCTCTTACAATGTAATAATAGCATACACATTACATAAAAAATTATGAATTATGCTCCGATTACGAATCTACGAAAACAATGTTACGAAAGTACGAATAAATCAATCTTAAGAAAGTACGAATGTAACTAAAGCTACGAAAATACGAATGCGTCCGAATTTCGAATAAACGAAAATTAAACTAACGTAAAAACGAATCAACGAACAAATAACTCTTACGAAAATACGAATCGTTACGAATACGAACACCGACGACTTATGAATTTACGAATCGTTACGAATACGAACACCGACGACTTACGAAATTACGAATCATTACGAATCAACGGAAACGAACAGAAACGAAACGAAAATAAACAAATTTTGCTATTGTGTACATGTCTAGTCTTCCCATAGAGATAAGCAATGGCAAGATGGCCTCCGCTCATCTCTTTGTCCTTGGAGGACTTTGGACTTTGTGACATCACTTCTGGTTCTTGGGCCATGTTTTTTTTCTTCCTTAAAGTAAAAAAAAGAATATATATATATATATATATATATATGAACAAAGAAGTGTATAGCGGGTGGCCTAAGTGTACACACTACTCAGCGCTGGATGTGTAACTGCAATAAAACAGATTGACCGATTGAGTCAATAAATAACTATATAAATAGGTTGAGGTATTTATATAAATAAATTAAATTAAATTAAATAAGCAGCTGTTTAAAATCGAGTAAATATGTAAAGCAGATAGTAAAAGATCAAACAGTAGTTCCTGTAAAATAAAATACTAAAACAGCGCTAAACAAAATGACATAAGAAGATAATGAGTTCTTTCTGTGATAAAGTCCACAGGTCATAAATAAAGTGAAGAAATAATGCAGCAAAAGGTAGTCCTTTAAGTGTATCTGAGAAATAAAGTGCACAGTTCAAAATAATGGGTGACTATTCATGTGGTTAAGGTATTCCAGGTGTCTATCCAAGCACCTCTTTAATCCCTCTAGAGCATTCCACCACGTGAGGCACGCTCCCCTCAAGGGGTTAAACTCACCAGAAGAATAAATCAAACAGGCCTTAAGATATAAAGCATCATCGCGGTATATACTGCACAGGAAACGTCAAACATCCAGAAACAGTGCCAATCAGATCACTTCCTCAGCATAGGTACCACCAGGGTTTTAAATATCATCAGGGATTCAAGGGTAACTCAGCTCTCAAAGGTATGTCATAAAAAATTGAAAAAGTGGCATACATAGTGTAATTCCATTTATTTAATCATTAAAAGCATATCCCATAACAATCCCCTATAGTATTCAGCGTACATTTAAATTTCTTTCAAATAGCGTATAAACAGTGTCACTTGCGTGTAATGGTGGAGGTAGTTCTCCAATCGTCCACAGTGGCAGCAAACAATTCCTCCTGAAGCGGCCTGTGTGTCTCTGCTGACACAAGCTTCACTTCCGGGCGGTGGTTAGCAGCGGTGCAACGCACACGTGACTTCCGGTCGAGCGTCGTGTAAGCCACGCCCTTGCGCGTTTCGTCACTTCCTGACTTCAACAGAGGGCGTGGCTACACGGCGCTCTGGCGGGTTTAAGTAATCCCATTCACTGGCAATGTAGCCAATCAGGGATCACAGTGTGCGTTCCACCGCTGCTAACCACCGCCCGGAAGTGAAGCTTGTGTCAGCAGAGACACACAGGCCGCTTCAGGAGGAATTGTTTGCTGCCACTGTGGACGATTGGAGAACTACCTCCACCATTACACGCAAGTGACACTGTTTATACGCTATTTGAAAGAAATTTAAATGTACGCTGAATACTATAGGGGATTGTAATGGGATATGCTTTTAATGATTAAATAAATGGAATTACACTATGTATGCCACTTTTTCCATTTTTTATGACATACCTTTGAGAGCTGAGTTACCCTTGAATCCCTGATGATATTTAAAACCCTGGTGGTACCTATGCTGAGGAAGTGATCTGATTGGCACTGTTTCTGGATGTTTGACGTTTCCTGTGCAGTATATACCGCGATGATGCTTTATATCTTAAGGCCTGTTTGATTTATTCTTCTGGTGAGTTTAACCCTCTGAGGGGAGCGTGCCTCACGTGGTGGAATGCTCTAGAGGGATTAAAGAGGTGCTTGGATAGACGCCTGGAATACCTTAACCACATGAATAGTCACCCATTATTTTGAACTGTGCACTTTATTTCTCAGATACACTTAAAGGACTACCTTTTGCTGCATTATTTCTTCACTTTATTTATGACCTGTGGACTTTATCACAGAAAGAACTCATTATCTTCTTATGTAATTTTGTTTAGCGCTGTTTTAGTATTTTATTTTACAGGAACTACTGTTTGATCTTTTACTATCTGCTTTATATATATATATATATATATATATATATATATATATATATATATATATATATATATATATATATATATATATATATATTATATATATATATATATTATATTTATTTTTTATCTTTTCCTTTTAAGGGTAAAAGAGAGATCTGGGGGTCTTTTAGACTCAAGATTTCTCCATAAAGAAGACCTGTCATGCTGTATTGTTATCACAAGGGATGTTTACATCGAAAACATTTTTTTTAAAGGGACAGTGTAAAAATGTTAAAAATGTAATCAATTTTTTTTTTTTTAAAGCGCCCCTGTTCTCACGTGCTCACGCGCAATAGTGAACGCATACATAGGTATGTATTTTCTAAAATAACGCATACCTATTTAAATAGACATTCTTAACCGTTTTTTGTTGTTTCAAAATAATTTAAAGCGGAACTTCAGTCATTTTTTCAACTTTCCATCCATCTTCTGCCCTTGTTGTTGTTTTAACTTTGGATAGTAAAACATATTTTTTTTTGAATTTCCAAATGTTCAAATTTTGAATGAAACGAAAATGAAAACAAACACATTTTTCAATGTTCAAATATTCGAATTTCCGAAATTTTAGAATTTCCGAATGTTCAAAGTTTCGAATTTCCAAATTTTTGAATTTTCGAATCTTAGAATTTCCGAATATCCGGATTTTCGGAATTCCGAATGTTCAAATTTTAGAATTTTTACGAATTTATGAAAAAAAATAAAAACTATGAAACGAACATGAAAACGAACACATTTTTCAATTTTCAAATGTTCGAATTTCCGAATTGTCAAACTTTTGAATTTTCGAATTCCGAATGTTCAAATTTTCGAATTTGCAAATTTAAAAAAAAACGAATGAAACGAAAATGAAAACTAACATATTTTTCAATGTTCAAATGTTCGAATTTCCAAAATTGTCGAACTTCCAAATTTTTCGAATTCCGAATGTTAAAAGTTTTGAATTTCCAAATTGCCAAATTTTAGAATTTTTGAATTTCCGAATATGCAGAATCTAAAATTTACAAATTTTTGGATTCCGAATGTTCAAATTTACAAATTTATGAAAAAAACTAAAAACGAATGAAAATGAAAACAAACAAATTTTTCAATGTTCAAATTTCCGAATTGTCGAACTTCCCAATTTTCCAATTTCCGAATGTTCAAATTTCCAAATTTATGAAAAAAACAAAAAACGAATGAAATGAAAATGAACAAATATTTCAATGTTCAAATGTTCCAATTTTCTGAAATTGTCGAACTTCTGAATTTTTCGAATTCCGAATGTTCAAAGTTTTGAATCTCCAAATCGAAACGAATATGAAAACAAACACATTTTTCAGCAGTGCACATGTCTAATTCAATCTTAAACTGCATAAGGGGTTGTTTACTGTTAGAACAGTAAGGATGTGGAACTCCCTTCCACAGTTGGTGGTGTCAGCAAGGAGTGTGGATAAATTCAAAAATGTTTAGATGTGTTTCTTAGTGAATACAATGTACAGGGATATGGAAAATGTTAGTGACATAAACGCACAAACACACACACACTCAGGTTCCTTATTAATCCTTACCAACTGTCAGCAGTCCCAGCAGACTTAGAGCCGTCACTCAAGTGACAATCAATAGCTTTGTTTCTGTTCCAGGAGCTATATATTGCAGGTCAATTAAAAAAATAATATTAAGAGAAAAACACTGCAAGTAAGCATTTGAAATAGCTTTTTCTGTGCTTTTACCTGCAGTTGTTTGGTCAGTGACAGGTTCTCTTTAACCACTTCAATACCGGCACTTTCACCCCCTTCCTGCCCAGGCCAATTTTCAGGGCTGTCACATTTTGAATGAAAATTACGCGGCCATGCAACACTGTACTCAAACTAAAATTTTTTTTCACACAAATAGAGCTTTCTCTTGGTGGTAATTAACCCCTTCAGATCCGCGCTATAGCCAAATGACGGCTACAGCACGGACCTACTTTGCCTGGAGGCAGTCAATAGACATCCTCCCATTTGCACGCTACCTGTGCGCCCCCAGCAGGGCTCGTGCTACGCGTGCTGTGATCACCGAGTGAATGAGACTCGGGTGATCACAGATTGGAGTAAGGGGTCGATCCCGCCCCCATACCACGTGATCAGCTGTCAGCCAATGACGTGATGTAAACAGAAGATCGGTAATCTTTTTTTTTTTTTCTCCTCACGCTGACAGCGGCTTCTGTGCAAGGGACATCTGTCCCGAAGATGAAGTTGCACAGCCCACTAGTGCCCCCTGCCAGTGCTACCTGCCAGTGCCCACAGTGCCACGAATCAGTGCCCACCAGTGCATAACAGTACCAGCAATCAGTGCCACCTATGAATGCCCACAAGTGCCACCTATCAATGCCCACCAGTGGTGCCAATCAGTGCCTTATCAGTGTCACCTACCAGTGCTGCCTACCAGTGCCCATCACTGCCACACATCAGTGCCCATCACTGCCAGCTATCGGTGCCACCTATTAGTGCCCTTCAGTGCCACATATCAATGCTCTTCAGTGCTGCTCATCAGTGCCACCCATCACTGCCACCCATCAGTGCCACCTCTCAGTGCCCTCCAATGCCACCTATCAGTGCCCACCAATGCCACCTCATCAGTGCCCACCAGTGCCGCTTCTCAGTGCCCATCAATGCAGCCTATCGGTGCCCATCAGTACAGCTTATCAGTGCCCAACAGTGCAGCCTCATCAGCGTACATCAATGAAGGAGAAAAATTACCAGTTTGCAAAATTTTATAACAAATATAAAACGGTTTTGTATTTTTTTTTTTTTTTTAATGTCTTATTTTTTTTTTTTTAACAAAAAATAAAAACCGCAGAGGCGATCAAATACCACCAAAAGAAAGCTCTATTTGTGGTAAAAAAATTATAAAAATGTCATATAGGTACAGTGTAGCATGACTGCGCAATTTTCATTCAAAGAGTGACCGCGCTGAAAGCTGAAAATTGGTCTGGGCAGGAGGAAGGTTTAGGTGCCCAGTAAGCAAGCAGTTAATCAACACTGGGGTTTTTATTTTTTGCAAAATAAACAAAAAAACGAATTGTGAAAAAAAAGTTTTTCTTTGTTTCTATTTTGCAAAGAAATAATCTTTCTTCTTATAGGCCATAATGTATTCTGCTACATTTCTTTGGTAAAAATAAACCAAATCAGTGTATATTATTTAGTCTGTAGGAAAGTTATAGAGTCCACAAACTATGGGATAGATACAGTATCTAAGGATTGATCAATCCTGATGTATTGATGGCCTATAACATTTCTTGAAGCCCGAAAAATGCCAGGACAGTACAAATATCCCCAAATTACCCCTTTTTGGAATGTAGACAGTCCAAGATATTTAGTAAGAGGGAATGCCGAGTTTTTCAAATTTGTAATTTTTTGTCACATTGTTTTGGATTTTTTTGGGGAATTTGAAGAAATTAAATGTGCACTGCCAAAAAATGTGTTTGTTTTAGTTTTCGTTTCATTCATTTTTTTTTTTGTTTTTCGGGTCATTTGTTATGATCGCAATTTGTAAATTCATATATTCGTTAATTCGTAAATTTGAAAATCCGAAAAAAAAGAAAGAAAATGTGAATATTCGAATGAATAACTAACTAATAATAACTAACTATTAAATTATAGGTATTGAAATTCCCTTTCAAATTTGGCTGTTAGTGAACTTAACGAATACGAATTTACCAGAAGTTACCAATTATCCGAAATAACGAATGCCACATCTAAACAAATGCAACGGAAGAAATTATTAATAAAAAAAAAAAATAATTCAAAATTTTTATTATTATTGTTATTTATTATTATTAATTCATTACGTTCCATTTGTTATTTCGGATAATTCGTAACTTATCCAAAGTTATCCAAAGTTACCAATTATCCGAAATAACGAATGGCGCATCTAAACAAATGGAACAGAAAAAATTAATAATAAAGAATAATAATAATTTGAAGTTTTTATTATTATTATTATTGTTAATTATTATTATTATTTTGTTACGTTCCATTTGTTATTTTGGATAATTCATAACTTTGGATAAATTCGTATTTGTTACGTTCACTAACAGCCAAATTTAAAAGGAATTTCCAATACCTATAATTAAATAGTTAGTAATAGTTAAGTTATTATTAGTTATTATTTCAGATTTTCAAATTTTCGGGTTTTTGAATTTAGAGTTTCCAAATTTACGAATTTTTGAATTTACGAATATTCAGAAAATATAATTAAACGGGTTTTCGTTAATTCGGATATTTCCGAATTAACTAATTTGTCAACAATTTGTTAAAAAACTAATTCGGAAAGAAACGAATTGCCTAATTACAATTTTTATTTTTAAATTTTTTTTTACATACTGTTACCAGTGCAGTACAGCGTCATCATACGACTGGTGTGGCAGTGATCAGGGATAGCAACTGGTGACAGTATGTATTAAAAAAATAAAAAATAAAAATTATATATATATATATATATATATAATTTTATTTTTATATAGTATATTATTTATTATATTTTATTTTTTTCGTTTTTTTATTACATTTTTTTTTTACATACAGTGACCAGAGCAATGCAGACATTTTCGTCTAAATCATGTTGACTTTTTTGGGGAGTTTTTAATTACACGATAAGCTGAAAAATACATTTTGTATCTTAGAGATGAATACTACATTAGATGGATATTGATCTCGGAATTTGTCCCTTTTTCTGTACACTTGGCATAGATAGACCTGGGTACGTGCCTCGGGTGTCTTACCTGCTACCTGAGTCTAGTGGTAACATGGGGTAAAGTTATCTACAAAATAAAAAGCAGCAAAGTCCAAAAAAATGAAGTGGTACTCTTGACAGGGCTTGACTCTTCATTTCTTGGTGGGTGTTGGAAGTATTTGCAATGGATGGTGCTGACAGGTCCAGACAAGAAGATATGAAGTCACCAGAACTCCAAATAAATGCTTATTACATTTTTTTATTGTAAAAACAGCATCAAGTCAAAAGAACTGAAAACGGAGAGAAGAGCTACAGCCAGACACCGCAGAGTAGACATGTGCAGAACGAAAAATAGTTTTGTTCTGTTTCAATCCGTTATTTAACCACTTGCTTACTGGGCACTTAAGCCCCCCTCCTGTGCAGACCCATTTTCAGCTTTCAGCGCTGATGCATTTTGAACGACAATTGCGCAGTCATGCTACACTGTACCCAAATGAAATTTTTATAATTTATTTCCCACAAATAGAGCTTTCTTTTGGTGGTATTTGATCACCTCTGCGGTTTCTATTTTTTGTTTAAAAAAAATTAAAAGACCGAATTTTTAAAAAATGTTTTATATTTTTTTTATATTTTGTTATAAAATTTTGCAAACAGGTAATTTTTCTCCTTCATTGATGTATGCTGATGAGGCGGCACTGATGGGCACCGATGGGTGGCAGTGATGGGCACTGATGGGTGGCAATAATGGGCACTGATCGGCACTGGTTGGTTACATTGATAGGCAGCACTGCTAGGTGGCACTGATTGGCACCACTGGTGGGCATTGATAGGTGGCACTTGTGGGCATTGATAGGTGGCACTCATGGGCATTGATAGGTGGCACTCATGGGCATTGATAGGTGGCACTAATGGGCACTGGCAGGTGGCACTTTCAGGGGGTACTGGTGTGCACAGATGAGGCAGAATTGCCTCTTCCTCTTCGGGACCGATGTCTATTAACCATAATCTGTGATCGGCGTGAGGAGAAAAAAAAAAACATTACCGAGCTTTTGTTTACATCATGTGATCAGCTGTCATTGGCTAACAGCTGATTACTTGGTAAGGGGCCGGGGTCGGAAATTCAGGTCCGCGCTGAGGCCATCATTCGGCTACAGCGCGGACGGCAAGTGGTTAAACAATTTTGTTTAGTTAAATTTGTTACATTTGTTTAGTTTAGTTCATTAGTTGGGGGGCTTTGGTCAGATATCGGGGGGTCTAAACAGACCTCTGATGTTCCACCTTTGAGACAGAGAAAGGAGATTGAGGGCACAGCCTTCAGTCTCCATCTCTGCAGTCTCAACAACACCGAATGAATGGACAGGAATAGCCCTGTACAGAGGCTTCCCATTCATTCACTACCTGAAGCATACTATGCCTCAGTTATGAATGGACAGAGTCCATGATCGGTACCGATCACTGGCTCTATTCATTCAAACAAGAAAGGGGCCGGTAAATGACACATTTACCGACCCTTTGCCGCTCTCTTTCTTGACAGCATCCCCCACAGCGGCTGGCAGGAGAGGGGAGAGGGGAGGGGGAAGCCGGCAGAGCTGCAGGAAATGAGAGGGGGCAGGAAAAGAGCACAGGGGGTCTGGAGAGAAGGAGCAGTGGGGGTGGCTGCATACTGAGGAACCGATCTCTTAATTTCCCTCCATTTACCTCCAGCAAAATGCATGTGGGAGGGAGAGGAGGAGAAGCAGACGTTCGGTGGCTGCAGGAGGAAAATGTAGAGATTGATTCCTCTGTATGCAGTCATCCCCACAGCTCCTCCTATCAAGTGTACAGGGGGGCATTACGGGCCCCCCCTGGAGAATGAGGCCGGGTCGCAATTGCGACCCCTGCTACCCCTGTAGGTTCGCCCCTGGTCAAAATATTTTATTGATATGAGTACAATGATGTAAATTTCCTAAAATAATGCATTGCTATTTAGACAATACATTTTGTTGTTTCAATAAATTTAAGGTTACTTAAATGAATTATAATAAATAAACAAACAAATGAATACATGTCTTAAAATAAGTAATACATGAATTAAATTGCACTGCTTAAATTCCCTGTCGATGTGATGGGAGTACAAATGTGTGTCTGAGGCTAATTAAAATGTTTCACAGCACATAACAATGATAGAAATTTAAAGAATGCCTAAAAAAACATGTCCCCTTGGGCATTTAAGAAACAACTAGTTGGCATTCAGAAAATTTGGGTGTTATATTAAAGAAAAAAATCTTATGTCATTTGTCCATGCCAACGGGGCTAACAAAGTGAAAAGAATTCTCCATACTCCATGTCAACCAGAAGCTGAATGTAAGAAAATGAAATGATCCCCTTGGGCATCCTGTTGTTAAAATGTGATGACTGTGGGGAAAATCTGGGATTTTGAATTTAGAAAGTTGGCAAAAGTTAAAAAACATGTGCCTGGCAAAAGTTATATTAGGAGAAATGCGCAAGAAAGGGTATTTTTGGAGTATTTATGAATCACGGCTTTAAAGTAAGACTACATTGCATCTGAGCACCACAAACCAAAAACTCACCACTTGCCGACTGCCGAACTGGGAATATACATCCTCACTTTGACTTTTAAAATACAGTAAAACCTTGGATTGCGAGCATAATTTGTTCCAGAAACATGCTTGTAATCCAAAGCACTTGTATATCAAAGCTAATTTTCCCATAAGAAATAATGGAAACTCAGATGATTCTTTCCACAACCATTTATTGATAAATCCTTCAGTTTATAGTCCATATAAAGAGATTATAGCAATGTGACCAGGTTGTGTAACCATAAAATGTCCATCTACAAATGGAAGCCTCCACAAGGGGATAAGAAGCAAAATCCAGCAGGAGCTCCAGAGTATAAAAGAGAAGAGAGGTGCCTCTGATGCCCCCGTACACATGGTCGGAAATTCCAACCACAATATCCGTCGGATTTTTTCCAATGGATTTTGTCCGACACTGGTGTTGCATACACACAGTCGGACAAAGTTGTCGGAAAATCCGATCATTCTGAACGTGGTGACGTTCGTTGCGTACGACGGAACTACGTAGAGGCTTTTAGCCAATAGCTTTGGTCTCGTAATTTGATGCGTGGCACTTTGTCCGTCAGAATTCTCTACACGCGATCGGAAAAAGTCAGATCGGATTTTGTTGTCGGAAAATTTGAGAGGAGGATCTCAAATTTTTTCCGTCAGAAATTCAGACGGAAAAAGTCCGATGGAGCCCACACACGGGCTGATTTTCCGACAACATGGTCCAATCGGACATTTTCCGTCGGAATTTCCGACCGTGTGTACGGGGCATGAGTGTAGCAATACGTTGCTAAATGTTGTATCTCCATTAAATGTAACCATATTGCTACACTTAGAGGCTCCTCTCTTCTTTTTTATACTCAGTTGTGACATGACGCTACTTGTATTTCAAGTCAAAATGTATTTAAAAATGTAGCTTGTCTTGCAAAACGCTCTCAAGCAAAGTTACTCGCAAACCAAGGCTTTACTGTACTGGAGTTATGGCTGCAGCTTGATGCCATAACCCCGGTATTACCTTTTCCTTTAGGCAATTCTCATTTAGATAAAATTGATCCCTCCCTCCGCTTCAGGTGGTTCCCGGGCTTACGTTACCGATCGCTGAGCCCGGAAACCATCCGGCACTGGCAGCGTCTTCCCATAGAGATAAGCGATGGCAAGATGGCCACCGCTCATCTCTTTGTCCTTGGAAGACTGGAGCGACTTTGTGACTTCACTTCCGGTTCTCGGGCCATGTTTTTTTTTTTCCTTAAAGCAAATTTTTTTATATATATATATATATATATATATATATATATATATATATATATATATATATATTATATATATATATATATATATATATATATATATATATATATATATATATATATATATAAATATATATAGTTTATCTTTTCCTTTTAAAGGTAAAGAAGAGATCTGGGGGTCTTTTAGACTCAAGATTTCTCCATAAAGAAGACCTGTCATACTGTGTCGTTATCACAAGGGATGAAAGAATGAATGAGTGACTTGTTAAGCGCTACCTATGCGAATTGAATTGCCTCGGGGGACTTTTGCCACCGATGTCTATCTGCAGTATAGCACAGTCCATTACCCCATAGGGTCCCAGCACGTTTACAAACACATACACATATATTTCGGCCAATTTTTAGACAGGGTCTAATTAACCCACCAGCATGTCTTTGGAGTGTGGGAGAAAACCAGAGCACCCAGAGGAAAAACCACGCAGGCACAGGGAGAACATGCAAACTCCAGGCAGATGGTGTCATGGTCGGGATTTGAACCAGCGACCCGGTTGCTGCTAGGTGAAAGTGCTACCCACTACACCACTGTGCTGCCCATCAAAAACTTTTTTTTTAAAGGTACAGTGTATACAGGCATAAGGGCGTACAGGTACGTCCCTTTCAATTTGCAGCTGTGAGTCCGATCACTGGTCCTGCGGACTCGATCGCCGCGGGGATACCTGCGGTCCTCTAACGGGGAGGAAGAACGGGGAGATGCTAAAGTAAACAAGCATCTCCCCGTTCTGCCTAGCAACAGTGACACTGATCTCTGCTCCCTGTGATTGGAGCAGAGATCAGTGATCTGTAAAACACAACCACGCCCCCCCACAGTTAGCAACACGCCCCTAGGACACACTTAACCCCTAAACTGCCACCTCCTGGTTAACCCCTTCACTGCCAGTGTAATTTACACAGCAATCAGTGCATTTGTATAGCACTGAGTGCTGTATAAATGACAATGGTCCCAAAAATGTGTCAAAAATGTTGGATGTGTCCGTCATAATGTCGCAGTTACAATAAAAATCGCTGATCGCCGCCATTACTAGTAAAAAAGAATGATTAATAAAAATGCCATAAAACTATCCCCTATTTTGTAGACGCTATAACTTTTGCGCAAACCAATCAATAATCGCTTATTGCAATTTTTTTTACCAAAAATATGTAGAAGAATACGTATCGGCCTAAACTGAGGGAAAAAAAGTTTTTTTTTTATATATTTTTGGGGAATATTTATTATAGCAAAACATTTTTTGTTTATAGCGCAAAAAATTAAAACCGCAGAGGTGATCAAATACCACCAAAAGAAAGCTCTATTTGTGGGAAAAAGGACGTCAATTTTGTTTGGGAGCCACGTCGCACGACCGCGCAATTGTCAGTTAAAGCGACGCAGTGCCGAATCGCAAAAAGCGCTCTGGTCAGTAAGGGGGTAAATCCTTCCAGGGGTGGAGTGGTTAAAGGACTTTTTGTAATCTTAATAAAAAGGAAAATTTCAAAAAGGCAAAAGAGGCCCGCCAGGATTCCCGTCTAAATAGCATACGATGTTAATTTAATGTTTAGAAATTAAACACAATGGCTGTGACCTTAAGGTTCTGTACACCGGGGGGTCCCCCGTGCCTCCCGGTTAATACAAATTGTTATAATGCACTTCCTAATCTCCCCCCCCCCCCCCATTCCGATCCTTGCCATTAATTGTTCTGTGGGTCCCTCCGCTCGGTGGGATAATACGGAAATGATTCTGGAGTCAGATGTTGCGCTATTTGTTCTCAAGGCTTTAAAAAGCTTTTAATTACTCCCTTAAGTTTTTTTTCCCTCACCAACTATTTCTATTTATGGCCGGTGATTTGTAAATGAAAGGGACATCCATTATTTAAATGTTGGCTAAACTTTTAAACAATGCGTCTTCAGGTGTCTCGAAAAACTGGCCGGTTTTTAAAAAACGTTGATGGAGCTTTATCGGGAGGGCTGTGTCCGCGGAGCTCCGAGGAGTGTAAATCTGGGAGATCAGCGTCCATTTATAACTTGCATGCTCTGAAAATGATAATTGTTCAGCAATAAAATAAAAGTGTCCTGTGTTAGGAGCAGCTCTTTCTTCTGCGGAACAGTTTTACGACGGCGACGATGGGATGCAGAAAGCTCTAAAGGGAATTTATGGCTGAACTACCAGTTGTTCTTGCTCAAGAAATTTTTGCTACTTTCCAAATAACATTTTCCGGTTAATGTCTGTAAAAATTACGGAGCTTAAAGGAAACCTTTTATTTCCGGTAAAGCTTGACCAAGATACAGTCGTGGCCGAAATTGTTGGCACCCCAGAAATTGTGACTGTCACGTACCTGGTGGTAGAGCCCAGAATGCAGAGAGCGGCTCCTCGTATACCTCTGGCTCGAGAACCCCTGGTAGAGCAGACAGGGGCTCAGGAGTGCAAAGGGGCACAAGTGCCTGACAGGTGGCTGATGCATGGCCTAGTCAATGTAGCTGCAGAGAGACTGGCAGGAGATAGCAGGCTGGAACTGGTAACTGAAATACAGCCGACAGCAGGGAGGTGTTCTGTAGCACAGCAGGAACAACTGGAAGCAGAGGGCAACATGAAGGTGTTCTGTAGTACAGCTGGAACAACTGGATACAGCAGACTGCAGGGAGGTGTTCTGTAGTACAGCAGGAACAACTGGATACAGCAGACTGCGGGGAGGTGTTCTGTAGTTCAGCAGGACACAAGCAAGTTCAGGCAGGCCGGGTCAACACTGGCGGGCAGATCAGGTACCAAACAGAAGCAGAAGAGTAGTCAAGGTGCAGGCCGGGTCGGTAACAGGCGGGCGGCAATCGGACCAAGGGAGAGGCAGAAGACACATCAGGACAAGCCTGGATCAGAGACTGGCAGCAAGCAGGGGTAGTCAGGAGTAAGTTGGGTTAGACAGGAATCAGGTAAGCAAGTGGCAAGGGTCTTAGGAAATGCTGTATAATGGACAGCAATGGGCCAAGGTGTCAGTCTCCTTTAAATAGCGTTTCTTGGTGCCAAGTGCTGTCACAGATCGAGCATGAGCGTGCCAGTGCGTGTACGCGCGCCGTCATTCACGCTATTGCGCACACGCGTGCGCCGGATAGCTCTTTTAATGGGAACTCTGCTCACAGGTATTCTTCTGCTATTCCGATTGCTAAAACGTCTTCCTTGACAGTGACATTCATTCACCCCAAAATTGAAAACAGAATTCCAGGTATAGATATTTTTTTTTACAAAATTACAATCTAAATCTAAAATCTTAATATGCCTTACCTGGCAGATCCCTTGGAGCTGGAAATCACTGAAGTAGACACAGTTACCTACACAGCTACATCAGTGATCTCCACTAGCTTCCACCTGCACCGTGCATGCACTGCATCCAGAAAGCAAGAGGTCAACCACTCGGCATAGGCGCAATTCAGAGAATGCTTCGCATTTTCTGAATGAACGCAAAGCGTTGTCTGATTGAATGAGAGGGAAAGTGTGATGTCACTGCCCTGCTTTATCTCATCTTAATCAATTTAGAAAATGCAAAGCATTGTGGTGGTGCCACCACCATCCTCCAGACCACTGGCTCTGCACCCATCCCAGACTTCTGCATCTCAGTCCTCTCAGGCATGCCTCCCAGTCCACCGACGATGTGAACACACACCAGCCCTCCTGGCTGCCTCTGTGGATCTCCTGGAGACTTGCCCAGCAGTGTTGACCCGCTGTACTCTCTTGCTCCTCTTGTGCCTCCTGGTCAGGACACCTCTGTGGGTTGTAAGAGGGCCCCATCCGCACCCGAGCCCGGGCTCAAGGACCCCCCCTAGACTGGGGAGCTCCCTTAAAGGCCCCGACAGCCTAAAACTCCATCTTCCACTCAATCAACTCCTCCCCAGCTGGGCTGACCCTGGGTATTTAAAGGAGGCCTGCCCCCTGCCAATACAGACTGGGGATTGGTCAGGGCTCCTCAGAATACCCTAGGTGGCTCCACCTCCCCTCTCTACCTCTCTTTCCAGAAAGCACCAGGATTTTTCAGAAAGAAGTGGGAGGTCCTAGTGACACCACCTGTGAGGTCACCCAGCTCTACTCTAGGTCACTTCCAACCCAGATCACAAAAACACACCAAGCCTGGAAATTTACCTACTCTCAAAAAAAACGACATTACTCTTCTAGCACACTAGAAGGTGCTACACATATATGTCATTGTAATGGGCAAAGAAGACAGTTAGCGACTACAGCATGTTAACAATTGCACTTCCCCTTTAAAGCAGAAACCTGAGAGTTTTTGTAGACTTTTTGTTGCAGAAAGTGGTTTCTGTATACTGTTCTCACACCTGGCGGAGCTGGATTTTAATTAACCTTTACATGGTAATTATACAATTGGCGAGACTCCAGAGAAAGAATCTCAAATTACTTTATTTTAATCATTTCGTACAGATGTTCAGAAGCTGAATAATCAATAGCCCCTCCGAAAGCTGCGGGCTCCGGCAAACGGTAAACAAAACAAAATATGTTTTGAAACGGACGGCCGAGCCCGGCGAGCTCAGATCTTTCCTGGGTGCGATGGAATGGCGGCCGCGTAAATCATTTTTTGTTCCTTTGTTCTTTTAACACTTTCCCAGGTGAATCCGGCATTCTCTGTTCTCCTGGAAGATTGTATCAATTTGCACATCAAAACGGAATAACTCTTGAAGTGGACCCAGAGCTTGATATGTGCTTTCATGTTAGGTGTATGTACCATAAATATTATGCATTAACCATTTCAGGACCACCGCACGCCGTTATGCATCCTTACTTTGAAGAGGAATATCGTTGTTATGGCAGCAGCTAGCTGCCATAGTGAATAAAAATGTAGCGCTAAACATAAGTGAGCATAAAACAAATAAATGGTGCCCAAAAAAGTGACTCGAATCACAAAAATAAATATCGGGATTACTCCCTGTGTGAAAATAAACACAAGTCCAAGGTGCATAAACAAACTCAAATATTATCAGTGTCCCAGTGTAATATGATAATGTTGATATCAGAGAAAGGAGACACGAATTGACTTGAACTTGATCCTCTTTCCAAACACCTTTGATGAATATAAAGAAAAGGATGTGTGCTTACCAGAGCAAGTGGACTCTCTGTCAGTGACAGGAAGTCAAACAAGCATGTAGAATCCGAACACCGGCAGGTAGGACGTCTCTGGAATGGGCGATTGGAGTCTGTGGAACTTTCACTGGAAGGTGAGGACGACCAAACCTTGGAGAACCCAAAATGGAAGATGGGACACGACCTTGAACGAAGGACCACGAATTCCAAGAGGTTAATCCAACCAATGAGCGGAGCATGGGACTGATGTCAAAAGACCACTTTTTGATATGGTCAAAGTTCTCAAGTGGTATTTCTCTCCTCATGTGCTCAGACTACTCTTAAGCCCCATACACACGCTCGGACAATCCGCGGACCAGGTCAGTCGGACTTTGTCCGACGTACTTTGTCCGATGTTGGCGTTGCGTACACACGGTCGGACTACGTTGTCGGAATATCCGGTCCGGAAGAACGTCGTGACGTAAGTCGTCGTCCACGAGATTACAAAAGGGAAGTTCAGCACCACGTCAGGCACCCGTTGGGCTCCTTCTGCTGATCCCGTGTTTATCGAGAGTTAGTGGAAGTTTGGTGACTTAAGATTCGCGCTTCTCATTTTTCTGACTCAGATCGTTACTGCTCTTCAGTTTGTGCTTGTCGTGCGTATCTGTTTATTAGTGCGTGTAGTCAGTTCGCATTTGTTGGTCATTGCGGCCTATATCTTGATATAGGACGCTTTGATTTGCACTGCTTATTGTCTGCTCGTTGCTGGTATTCACTTCGTTCTTTCAGGCCTTGCTGTTTATCGGTGCTTTCTGTTTGTCCGTTCTGACCAGCCGACCTTTTGTGACCTTCTGAGCGATGTTTCCCGTGCGTACTCGTCGCCGAGTTCGTGCTGTACGCGGAATTGGTGTCGGGCTTTTAGCTTTGACCCAAGACCCGTCCATGAACAGAGTGACGAGGAGTATGTGGACCAAGAATTGGTTGCTTCAGCGTGACCAGTTCTCGCACATGCCTTTGCTTCGTGAGATCCGGGAGAATAATCCTGATGATTTCAGGAACTTTCTCAGGATGACGGACCCCGATTTTCACCGTCTTTTGGCTTTGCTGACCCCCTTTATCAGCCGGCAGGATACCTGCATGAGACAAGCCATTACTCCGGAGCAGAGGCTTGTTGCCACGTTGAGGTACTTGGCGACAGGGAGAAGTCTTCAGGATTTGAAGTTCTCTTCAGGTATCTCTCCCCAGGCCCTGGGAATCATTATTCCAGAGACCTGTTCTGCCATCATTCAGGTCCTGCAGGAGGACTATATTAAGGTAACATTTCTACTTTACTATTCCCTTCTATGTATGCTCTGTTTGCTAATGACTTGTATTTTTGACCTCCTTCCCTAATTACCATGATTGCAATATGTTCTAATATGCTGTGCCCTTTTCTCCTTCATGCATTTTTCCCTTCACTTACCTCACCAGCATGCTCTTCTGCCCCAATAGACACCTATGGCCTAGTCACTTAAGCAATGTCTTTTGTCTGCTGCATAGTATTGTTTGCCCCAAAACACCCCCTAAAATATGCACAAATGTTTGCTGTGTGGTTTACTTCATGTAGAGCCCCCTTTTTTTGTTCTTTTGGTGGGGGGGGGGGCAAACTCATTAGGAACCCCCTCCCCCAACTGCTCTGTCAGATGGTACCAATCCTTTATCTGCTGGCTTTCCCAAGGTCCATACACACTATATACCTACCTCTTTATAGTGCGCATCTTTAGGGATGAATTCAGCAAAGCATGTAGTGCAAGGGACTGCCTCCATACATTCCATTTCCTATTTTTTTGTCTTCTTTCCCTCCTATTAGCTTGCTTGGTAATTTAATAATGTCACACTGTGCCTGCCTTTTTTGGGGGGGGGGGGGGGGGGGCGGCTGAAATGTTATTTGATCTTTCCTGTGGCCTGCCAATAGTGTTAAGTACAGAGGGTCTGGCCAAACTAGCCCACATTATTGAGCCATTTGCCAATCAATGAAGTGCAGAGGGTTAGCTGTCCACCACCCCCCCCCCCAAAACCCCTAGTTATTGCCAATGGCCCATCAGAAGTGGGGGGATTGATGGGGGGGTGAGTAATCTGTGAAGGGGAGCCTCTACTTTTCTGTGCAAATACTTTCCAGCCTCCAATTTTAGACAATGCTCTTGTTCCAAGATGTCGATTGTCTAATCTGCTTGCAATGTTTAGGTGCAAAGTGACTAATTTTTTTTTCTTGTTTCACTCCACAGTTCCCTTCCACGCCACAGGAATGGCAGACTGTGGCCTCCCACTTTGCCAGCCGTTGGGACTTTCCTAACTGCGGAGGGGCAATTGATGGGAAACACGTCCGCATCGTCCCACCGCCCAACTCGGGTTCCTACTATTATAATTATAAAGGGTTTAATAGTGTAGTGATGTTGGCGGTGGTGTCGGCAACATACGAGTTTATGTATGTGGACGTGGGGATGAACGGCCGGATATCGGATGGTGGGGCCATTACGCACACGGAGTTCTACTGGCGTCTCCAAAGTGGCAGTCTGTGCTTGCCACCTCCAGAGGAGAATGCCGAAGGACTCCCCTTCGTCTTTGTCGCAGATGAAGCGTTTGCGTTGACTCCCCATGTGATGAGGCCGTTCCCGATGAGGACCCTCACCCCGGACCAGAGGGTCTTCAACTACAGGCTGTCCAGAGCCAGAAGAGTTGTGGAGAACGCTTTTGGCATCCTGGCCAGCCGCTTCCGCCTGTTCCTGACGGCATTTAACTTGGCGGAATACAAACTCAACCACATAGTTCTTGCCTGTTGCATATTGCACAACTTCCTCAAAAGACATAACAGGAACTATGTGGTGCCCGTTGGCCCAGATGTGGAGGGCCCTCCAAATGCCGAACTCACAGCCCTTCGAGTGGCACGTCCAGGCTTGCCCCCTCTAAATGCCCGTGTGGTCCGGGACCAATATATGCAGTACTTTGTGGGTAGGGGGGCCATTGCTCTGCCTGACGATGTGTGAGAGGCATTTTTTAATAAATCTGATATTTTAACCAACCTATGATTTCATGTCATTTCAGTCTTCTTTTTAGCTTATTTTACTTTGACATTTTTTCCCTTTGCCTTCGACAGTGGGAATGCACTTTCTGGGCAAAAGGAGGTAACAGTCTCTTCTTCCCAAAAAGATTATTCTCATGTTGTGTGTTTGCTACCTAATCTTTGGTCTAGAGAAGGTTTGTACTGCATAACTGACACCCAAAATACTCCTTTTCATCACCAGGTCTGACATGTGTGTATTCTCCAAAATGCTGTGCTCCGTGTTTTCGTACAAAGCACTGTGGGTGTCATTTACATAAGTCAAATCCGCTATGCTCTACAAGTGCATTGAAAAAGTTCCCCGGGAAAGAAAATTGGAGTGCAAAGTGGATTTGCCTTTAGTAAATAACACCCATTGCCCCCCATATCCTTTTCATTTTACATACATAATGCATTGTGTTTTTTAAATAAGGAAGCCACACATTTAGAAAAATAAAAGTTTACTAGGAAAACATTCCCAAGTGCGTTTACAATCTTCACGCCAAAACTGACAACATCTTGGTTATTTACAACATTGTTTACAAACATTCCGCAATTGGTAAAACCAGGCATGGAGCAAAACAGAACCTAGGAACTTGGAAAGTTCAACTTTGTAAAGTGAAGACAAGATCAGACATGACTATATGTTCAAAGTGTGTTTGATCTTGCCTTCATCACATGGGGGGGTCACCCCCGAAAAGTGGAAATTTGGAACATGCACACAATTTGGGACTGAAAATGGTCATTAGATGGTAAAACACATGCCTAGAAGCTTCAAAAGTGCCATTTTCCATCATGGGGATGAATGGACGTTTTTTGGGGGTGCAACCCCTTCACCACAACCACTTTCGTAGTTCGTAAAGTGTTTGCACCCCCAAAAAAACGTTGCCATTCATCCACCATGGTGGGAGCTAGCACATGTGGACACAATGTGTGCATGTTCCAAATTTCAGACAGTTTTTAAGTTGCAAATGTGTTCTGAAGCTGGCACAAATGTGTGTTAATTACTTGGTGCGTTTTCATATTTTTCCTAAAATATCAATGATGTTCTTCAATTTTTGTTGAACATCATTGATGTTTTGCTTTATGTAATCTAGATCTCTATTGCAGACCATTATCTCTCCGATGAGTACGTGGGCACTCTCTGTGGTAAAGTGCGATTTTTCTTCCACAACATCCACGTCACCTAAAAACCACAAACAAACAAAAATGGGGTGTTGGAAATGAGGCAGCCATACATGGATTAGCTTACCAGTAGCTGTGTTCTCCCACACTCACCTGTTGTGGTGACAATTTCTCCAAGTTCGATGATCTCTCCTTCCTCCTCCTCCTCCTCCTCTGCTTCTGCTCTTTCCCCTTTTTTGGTAGGTGTTGGTTTGGGGGTTTCCTCAGACGGCCCAAGTTTTCGCTCCCCTATGAGAATGTCCAAAAGGAAGATTTAGCAACACAAGCTATTGAGGGCAGAAATAGGAAATGACAAACATTGCTTGAAAGTGACGGACACTATTTTAGTTTGGCCAGTTACAAATGTCAACTACATGAATGAAGTCACTTTGTAAAGGTGCTAAACTGACTAGCTTTTTGGTAGAAGTTTGTGTGATGGAGACCCCCCTCTAGTATCCACTGGAGCACATGTGTGGAAAAGCATAATAAAAAGGGGGTTTGGGTGTCCCAGCACTAGTGCTCTAGAGTCCAGATGGGTAAACAGCTACTGAGTGACCTCTCCTTTACATTGAATAAATTGGCTTTACATTCTTGATGACATTTCTAGTGAGAACAAACTTCCTTTCCCCAAAAAAACACCAAACATCGTATTATAAGTGGCCGAACGATCGAGGTTGCGTACGATCGAATGCACACACACACGACCATGACAGTGGCAGAAAGATCGAGGCTGAGTACGATCGAATGCACAGACGAACCTGAAAGTGGCCATTTTGGAATGTACAACTTGGTAAAAATCAAAACACAATGGAGCAGTATGCAAGCAAGAAATCAAACACAAAACACAACTACTTACTTTTTTGAAGAATTCTCTTGATCTTTCTGTACTGATCGGCCTCCCTCAGTTTCAGGTCTGACCAGCGTTTCCTGAGTTGCTCCTTGGATCGTTGTACCCCAAAATTATTGTACAGCCTTCTCACAACTTTAGACATGATCTTGGCCTTGCGGACATTGGGGTTGAGGTAAGGCCCATACTTCCCATCATAGTCGCTCCTCTTTAATATGTCCACCATCTCCAACATTTCTCCAAATGACATATTGGAGGCCTTGAATTTCAGGTTCCGGGATCGGGACGTTTCTGCCTCCGGACTTTCCTCGTCCTCCTCCTCGTTGGTGGGATATTTGTGGCGCACCTGCTGTGTCCCCGCCATGTGCTCTCCCCACTACGCCGTAAAGAGAAGGGGTGGGGAATAGACGAGAAAGATCGTCAGGGGCGGGCGGAGTTTGAAGCATGCGCAGTGTATATAAAACGTCACACGCCTGTGTCGTAGCCACGATCTGGGAGACGAGGGAGAGAAAGCTCACGCACGAGACGATCGCTACAAACGAAGGTACAATTTGACGTTGGTACATAACTAGCCTAGACTGATTAGAACTTGAGGCTTCTTTATGGAGAAGATTAGGAGAGTTTAGGCTGACATTATTTATATTGTTTTGTGTGGCGTTGTGTTTTGCAGAGGTGATGGATGCCTTCTACAACGTGAGCTTTCTCCCACACTTCATTGATAAATACCGGCAATTCCCCCTCTTATGGCAGGCAAAACACAGGGATTATAGCAACAGACCAAAGAGGTACGCAGCCCTGCTGAAACTGGTGGCATTTGTAAAGCCTACCCTGCCCATGGCAACCGTCGCAAACTTAAAAGTGAAGATCACCAACATGAAGACTACCTATTTCCGGGAGCGCAATAAGGTCCTGAAGTCACAAGCATCTGGAGCTGCAGCAGCTGATGTCCATGTCCCCACGCTCTGGTACTATGACAGGCTCCACTTTCTCAAAGACCAGGCTACTGTCAGGAAGTCACTCTCGACTCTTCCTTGCACGCGTCCTTCCACGCACGCCACCCTTGATGAGGATTCCGAGGACCAACCTGGGCCTTCCAGTCAGGAATATGTGCAGGTGCCCAGCTTGTTCCAGGTATAGTAGTTTTGGAACCAGTTTGTTGAATAATGAATGATGTTCAGTTAATTCAGGATCCCCAATTGCTTATTTCCTAACGTGATTGACATATCAACAGACAGTGGTGTGGGAGACATTTTTGGGAAGAATCTAAACTGCAGGGCTGAGAATTGTATGGTTTTGTATTTGAAAACATTTTGCAACAGTCACTAGATGAGAATTGTGTGTGTTTGATGAACAAATAACTGAAACTATGTCCCTTTTTCATACACAGGAAGACCTCAGCCAGGAGGTGGCTGTGGAAGGTGGCAGTCAGGAGGAGGCAGGGGGTAGTGGCAGCCAACAGGGGGGTAGGCGTAGGAGCCTGACTGTCTCCCAAGTCTCTCCCCTCCGCCTTCCCTACAGAAGGGCGAAAAACATGGGGGAGGTGGGAGAGTCAGCGCTCCAGCTGATAAAAGATGCCTCAGCCTCCCTCTATGCCACACCCACCTACGAGGAGGCCTTTGCCTCCTTGGTTACAAGTAAATTTACGGGTATGGAGGCGGGGCAACGCAGCATGTGTGAGGAGGTCATCCTCAAAATACTAAATGAGGGGATGGCTGGGGAGATGACTCCCCTCACACATGTTTGCGAGAGTGACCTTGCTCCGCCTCCTCCTCCTCCTTCTGCCACCCCACCAGCACCAGCACCACGGCGTGGAAGGAAGCGTACAAGGAAGACAAGAGAGTGACAACCTGGACTCAGTCTGGTCTGAGAGAAGATGGAGCCTCTCGTAGTACCAGAGCCTGGGGACCTAGATGGCATCTGCTGCAGTTCCGGATGTTTTGGACTTCAGGACCAGATTGCGCTCCCTTATTATTTAGATAGGTAGTCTTCATGCCCCCAATTGTTTAAGTCTGTAAAATGATGGTTGCCATGGGTGTCCAAGGCTTTGCAAATTCCCCAAGTTTCACCATGGCTGCGTTCCTCTTTGGTCTGTTGCTGAGACCTAAATAAAGGTTTTTTTGATTTGAAATAATCATTGACTATTGTGTTTTACTTTTCTACAATGACAGTTTTTCTTTGAGTAGGCAGGTACATTTCACTAATCCTAGAATTAACAAGGGGCACCAACAACCAACAAACTCCTAGTAAATGTAAGCAAGAAATACAAATGTTAATAATGTGGTTTTGCTAAGTTGAGACATACAAACCCCCTCCAAAAAAAAAAAAATCTCCTTCAAATATGTATTCCCCCAAAAAAAAAAATCTGGGTAAAAAAATAAGAAAGATTGTATTACGATCTGAGTAAAAATAAACATGTAGTGTATAAATGCTGCAAAGTAATAAAGAAGTAAGTTTGTGAGAAGTGCGGGTGAATAGGAGCAGCTAAAAGATGTCATTCTTGTTGCATTGTAAAGAAAAAGAGAATGCGCTGCATTAAAGACATTTTAACATTGCAGCGTGACGAATGTGCTGTGTCGATTAGGAAAGGTAGTTTTACCTGACCGAGCGCTTCCGTCACAGAATTTCTTCTGAGCATGCGTAGCACTTTGTCCGTCGGACAAGCGTACACACGCTCGGATTTGGTGTGATCGGACCGGGTTGACGGCAAATCTTTCCAGCAGGAGATAAGACTTTGTCCGACGGACAAACCGACGAACACTGTCCGATGGTGCATACACACGGTCTGATTTTTCAACAACCTTGTCCGATCGGACCAAATTGATGAAAAAGTCCGACCGTGTGTATGGGGCTTTAGTCTGAGCACATGAGGAGAGAAATACCACTTGAGAACTTTGACCATATCAAAAAGTGGTCTTTTGACATCAGTCCCATGCTCCGCTCATTGGTTGGATTAACCTCTTGGAATTCGTGGTCCTTCGTTCAAGGTCGTGTCCCATCTTCCATTTTGGGTTCTCCAAGGTTTGGTCGTCCTCACCTTCCAGTGAAAGTTCCACAGACTCCAATCGCCCATTCCAGAGACGTCCTACCTGCCGGTGTTCGGATTCTACATGCTTGTTTGACTTCCTGTCGCTGACAGAGAGTCCACTTGCTCTGGTAAGCACACATCCTTTTCTTTATATTCATCAAAGGTGTTTGGAAAGAGGATCAAGTTCAAGTCAATTCGTGTCTCCTTTCTCTGATATCAACATTATCATATTACACTGGGACACTGATAATATTTGAGTTTGTTTATGCACCTTGGACTTTTGTGTTTATTTTCACACAGGGAGTAATCCCGATATTTATTTTTGTGATTCGAGTCACTTTTTTGGGCACCATTTATTTGTTTTATGCTCACTTATGTTTAGAGCTACATTTTTATTCACATTGTCTATAGAATTTTTGTCACATTTATATGTAGCTGCTTTGGTTACACCCGTTTTTCAGTTTACTATTTGAGTTTAGCGCGATAATTTTCCCCTAATCACACAGCTAGCTGCCATAACCCTGGTATCCTCCTATTCGGCCGGCAGTCCGCTTTCAGATAAAAGTGGTCTCTACTTTTTATCGGAGGCCCCTCACGATGCGATCCGGTGTCCGCCGCCGCTTACCGGAGCCGTTGGCAGCGGCAGAGGCGATCGGATCTTCACCCTTGCTGGGCATGGAGGCGAGTGAGGGGGAAGATGGCCCCCACCCGTCTCCATAACAATGCAGGGCGGAAGCGACATCAAAACATCACCACAGCTCTCAAAGGGCCTTTTTTTTTTTTTTAAATGACAATTTTTTTTTTTTTTATTGTATTTTATTGTAAATATGAGATCTGAAGTCTTTTTGACCCCCAGATCTCATATTTAAGAGGACCTGTTATGCTTTTTTTCTATGACAAGGGTTTTTTACATTCCTTGTAATATGAATAAAAGCGACACATTTTTTTTTAAAAAACAGTATAAAATAAAAAAAAATAAAAGGTAAAATAAATAAGAAAAAGGTAAAATAAATAAGACATTTATTTTTTTTTTAAACGCACCCCGTCCCGACGAGCTTGCTTGCAGAAGCGAACGCATACACGAGTAGTGCCGGCATATTAAAACGGTGTTCAAACCACACATTTGAGGTATCGCCGCGATCGGTAGAGTGAGAGCAATAATTCTAGCCCTAGGCCTCCTCTGTAACTCGAAACATGCAACCTGTAGAATTTTTTAAACGTCGCCTATGGAGATTTTTAAGGGTAAAAGTTTGACGCCATTCCACGAGCGGGCGCAATTTTGAAGCGTGACATGTTGGGTATAAATTTACTCGGCGTAACATTATCTTTCACAATATTAAAAAAAAAAATTGGGCTAACTTTACCGTCTTTTTTTTTTATTCAAAAAAGATTTTTTTTTCCAAAAAAAAAGTGCGCTTGTAAGACCGCTGAGCAAATACGGTGTGACAAAAAGCATTGCAATGACTGCCATTTTATTCTCTAGGGTGTTAGAATTTTTTTTTAGAATGTTTGGGGGGTTCTAAGTAATTTTATAGCAAAAAAAAATAGTTTTTAACTTGTAAACACAGAGTCTGAAAAAGAGGCTCGGTCCTTAAGTGGTTATACAGGATTTATATAGCACCAACAATTTACGCAGCACTTTACAATATAAAAGGAGACAATACAGTTATAATACAATAAAATACAAGAGGATTAAGAGGGCCCTGCTCAGAAGAGCTTACAATCTAATAGGGTGGGGGAGGTGGTACAAAAGGTTGTAACTGTGAGGAATGAGCTGATGGAAGTGGTAGGAGATTAGTTGGACACGGGATATGCTTTCCTGAAGAGATGAGTTTTCAGGGATTTTTTTGTTAAAACGATAACGAAAATACCAGAAATTCGGACGAAAATGCATTCGGACGAAAACGAATGCACATGTCTAATATATAGACATAAACATTACTATAGATATAAACATTACTATTAATATGGAAATTGTCAAGCACATGAGTATACACCACACACCAGCCACTTACGATTGGCAGGCCACTGTGACAACTACTTGGTGAGATAGCTTAGACGAGCTGGAAATTCCTATTAGGGATCTATTTATACAAATATTTGCTGTGGAAATGCACAGCCATCACAAAAAGCCCTGCAATGCGTATAATATGTTTTTTTTTTTTCCTATGATCGTCAGCTCCATCTAGTGGCTGTAATGCAGTAGTTTCCTGACTGAGGCATTTCAGGAAAAATATCACAATATGGCATTTAGATGGAGCTGACAATCATAGGAAATAAATGTATTAGATGACACATTGCGGGGATTATTTGCAAAGGCCATGTGAATTGGTTCAGGAATTTTTTTAATAAAACTGTGTCTAATAGGGCTGTTACTGATTAAAATTTTCGTGTTCGATTAATCGTTTTTTTTTTTAATCAATTAATCGACTAATTTCGATTAATTATAACGCACATACAGATCCAACTACTTTTAGCTGATCTCCTTGCATTGCAACTCTGCATTAGTCAGTGGTAAATGTGGTATACACTATATACAATCACCCGACACTAGTTAGTTTCCACAATCCATGACTTAACTTCACAGTTCACACAAATACGTTTTATATTCAAACTGTAGCAGTGGCGTAAGTCTTTTTTTTTTTTCCGTGACAATCCCTCCACCTCCGGTCTAACTAATCACTCTCACCTTATGGCATGGACCCCTGTGCAAACAGATGGTCATGCAAGCGGGTATGAAATGGGTTATCATGGACCATAAACTTCTCTCCCGTCTCCTTAGATCTCAGCAAGGACGCCGGGTCATGGGTAGAAAGAAAAGATCTAAGTGCTCACCGCTTAAGTATAAGATTTCATTTTTGTCTTCAATCACAAAACTACTCACATAAAGATGATAAAAACACAGCATGTAAAGCCGACAATTGTGTTGGTTCCGTAGGGCAGCAGTGGGGGACGTTGTGTGTAGCTCCTCCCCCGTATGCGTTACGTTCAATCAGAACTTCAACATCACCGGACTCCTCCCCCTTCCCTTCGTTAGCAGACAGAGGCACTTGGGGATGAGGGGAGGAGTCCGGTGACGTCGATGTCCGTGACGTCACCGGATCTCCGACGGAACTCCCTGAAGACCCGGAAGTCAGCGGAGAGGTGAGTTAATTAACGATTTATCGAGGAATTAATCTTTAATTTCCACAGCCCTAGCAAAAAACAAACAAAAAAAAAAAGAACATCCTCATCTCATGAAAGTATCGCAATCAAAATTAAACCTCTATTGCAGAGGATGTTTATAATTTGGCTTCCAAATCTGTGCAGACTTTTGGGGAAAAGCCGTGATGCAATCACAAGAGCAGAAAAGCAGTAAAAGTTTCACGTACATAAAGAATTGGAATAAATCCGCCAAAATAAAGTTAAGAAACTGTTTTTCGAAATAGATTTTTATTATGTTGTTTTCCTCAGCAAATTACTCTATTTCACTCTGTTTTTATAAAAGACTAAAAAAAAAAAAGCCAATTCCCTTTCCCATCATTGTGAAACATCGCCGCGGAGAGCTGGTTGGCAAAACAAATCAATGACTCCGTGAATGTGTCTGGGCTGTATCTGATCAGTGTGTGTGCAACAAATCAGCACATATGAGGCAGCCATGTTCTTCTCCGGCTATCGTCCGCCCAGCTGAGGCAGTTTTAGTGCAGAATAAATTGACAGTTGGCAGTAAATTGGCAGCAGTTTGTCTCGGGTGGCAAAAGCATGATAGCGAAAAAGTTCAGAACAAAAGTTGGTTTTGTAGTTTTGGTGGATACTACGTTTTTATCATGAAGTTTATGTGAAAACAGATTAATGTGGCTTTCTGGATTTTATAGGCTTGCTGGTCAAGACACAATCATCCAGAAAATTGGCAGGGTCAGGCTATAGAGGTCGGTACAGCAGTTCTCATCCTTTATTCAGTTGCAGTGCCTTTTAAAAGTATACAAAATCTCAAGACACCCCGGTCTAAAACACAAACAAATTTAAATTTTACATATCAGTGGGAAACCTTAGCCTAGGTCCATGCGCACAACCACTTTGATAAAATTAACTTCACATCAGAAGCTCTCAGAGGTTCTCTCATCATGTCAGAATTCCTTCCATCACAGCAGAGGCTCCTCAATCATGTCAGAGGTTCCCCCATCACATCAGATGTGCCCCAATCACATCAGAGGTTCCCTAATCATGTCAGAGGTCCCCCTATTACATCAGAGGTCCCACCTTCACATCAGAGGTCCCCCCATTACATCAGAGGTTCCCCAACAAATAAGATGTTCCCCCATCATGTCAGAGGTTCCCCCATCCCGTCAGAGATCCCCCTTCACATCAGAGGATACCTCATCACATCAGAGGTTCTGCAATCATGTCAGAGGTTCCCCCATCACATCAGATGTGCCCCAATCACATCAGAGGTTCTGCAATCATGTCAGAGGTTCCCCCATCACATCAGATGTGCCCCAATCACATCAGAGGTTCTGCAATCATGTCAGAGGTTCCCCCATCACATCAGATGTGCCCCAATCACATCAGAGGTTCCCCAATCATGTAAGAGGTCCCCCCATTACATCAGAGGTCCCACCTTCACACCAGAGGTTCCCCCATTACATCAGAAGTTCCCCAACAAATAAGATGTTCCCCCATCTTGTCAGAGGTTCCCCCATCCCGTCAGAGATCCCCCTTCACATCAGAGGTTACCTGATCACATCAGAGGTTCTGCAATCATGTCAGAGGCTCCCCAATCACATCAAAGGTTCCCCAATCATGTCAGATGTCTCCTCCATCATTTCAGAGGTCCTGCATCACATCCGAGGTCCCACCTTCACATTAGAGGTTCCTCCATCGCATCAGAGGTTCCCCAACCACATTAGAGGTCTCACCTTCACATTAGAGATTACCCACATCACATCAAAGGTTCCCTAAAACATCCCAATGACACTCAAAATTGAGCTCAGGTGCCTCCTGTTTCCACTGATCATCCTTGAGGTGTTTCTACAACTTGATTGGAGCCCACCTGGGGTAAATTCAGTTGATTGGACATGATTTGGAAAGGCACACATCTGTCTATATAAGGTCCCACAGTTAACAGTGCATGTCAGAGCACAAACCAAGCCATGAAGTCCAAGGAATTGTCTGTAGACCTCCAAGACAGGATTGTATGGAGGTACAGATCCGGGGAAGGGTACAGAAAAATATCTGCAAGCATTGAATGTCCCAATGAGCACAGTGGCCTTTATCATCTGTAAATAGAAGAAGTTTGGAATTACCAGGACTCCTTCTAGAGTGGGCCACCCCGGTCAAACTGAGGAGAAGGACCTTAGCAGGGAGGTGACCAAGAACCTGATGGTCACTCTGACAAAGCTCCAGTGTTTCTCTCTGGAGAGAGGAGAAACTTCCAGAAGAACAACCATCTCTGTAGCACTCCACCAATCAGGCCTGTATGGTAGAGTGGCCAGACGGAAGCCACTCCTCATTAAAAGGCATATGGCAGCCCACCTGGAGTTTGCCGAAAGGCACCTGAAGGACTCTCAGACCATGAGAAACAACATTTTCTGATCTGATGAAACAAATATTGAACTCTTTGGCCTGAATAGCAAGTGTCATGTCTGGAGGAAACCAGGCACGCTCATCACCTGGTAATACCATCCCTACAGTGAAGCATGGTGGTGGCAGCATCATACTGTGGGGATGTTTTTAGCGGCAGAAACTGGGAGACTAGTCAGGATCAAGTGAAAGATGGATGCAGCAATGTACAGAGACATCCTTCATGAAAACCTGCTTCAGAGTGCTCTGGACCACAGACTTGGGTGAAGGTTCACCTTCCAACAAGACAACGACCCGAAGCACACAGCCAAGATAACAGCGGCCAAACTGAGAAGGACCTTAGGGAGGTGACCTGATGGTCACTCTGGCAAAGCTCCAGTGTTTCTCTGTGGAGAGGGGAGAACCTTCCAGATGAATGCAGCAATGTACAGAGACATCCTTCATGAAAACCTGCTCCAGAGTGCTTTGGACCTCAGACTTGGGTGAAGGTTCATCTTCCAACAGGACAACGACCTGAAGCCCACAGCCAAGATAACAAAGGAGTGGCTACGGGACAACTCTGTGAATGTCCGTGAGTGGCCCAGCCAGAGTCCAGACTTGAACTCGGTTGAACATCTCTGGGGAGATCTGAAATTGGCTGTGCACCGATGCTCCCCATCCAACCTGATGGAGCTTGAGAGGTCCTGCAAAGAAGAATGGGAGAAACTGCACAAAAAAAAAAAGGGAGTGCCAAGCTTGTAGCATCATACTCAAAGAGACTTGAGGCTGTAATTGCTGCCAAAGGTGCTTCAACAAAGTAATGAGCCAAGACTGTGAATACTTATGTACATGGGATATTTTTATTATGGGGAATTGTTTGTAGAATTTTGAGGAAAATAATGAATTTAATACATTTTGCAATAAGGCTGTAACATACCAAAATGCACTGTAAGAATAACATGTTTGTTATTGAAAAAAATACCTTTGCAAGCGCTTTAAGAAAAAAAAAAAGATCCTAAACCATGAAACTTTTCCTATAAATGTAACAGCACACTTTAAAAAAAAATGTATAAATATTTCATACTCTGGGGAAATTTTTTTTTGCACTTTAGCTGAAGGAGCAGAAAGTCGCCCCCAGCTTGCTTGCAGCCTGTCCCTGCAAAGTGTTTTATCTGTTTTTAGTAACTTGATGGATCTCTCAGTCTTTCTCCCCATGCGGCTCAGATCTTTCCCCAATGCCTTTTCCTTTTTAGACTTCATTACATGGGATAATTTATGTACGGCTAAAACGGCCCATCTCTTGTGGTTAGTTTTAAAGCTGGGCTCCAGGCGGATATTTCTTGAAAAGATTAATGCAGTTATACATTTCTTAAATCAATTTATTTTTAAACACAGCTTGTGGAAGGACCCAAGTTTGTACTTGTATAAGTTTTGTACTTGTATCAGTTTTCTGTATTCCTGTGAGCAATAGGACTGGAAGGAGCAAGGTCGGCATTTTGACTCAGGATCTGTCTAGCTAGCATAAGGGATGGGAGATGTTGGCAAAATTAATTTTGCCACTGGCAAAATCTTTCTGAAGTGGACACCTTAACCTTTTCTCATAAACAGGGTAACAAGGTTCTATAACAAGGTTCTATAGGGTCCCAATTAGGGATGAGCCGAACACCCCCCCCCCCGTTCGGCTTGCACCAGAACCCGCAAACGGACCTAAAGTCCGTGCGAGCATTAGAGCCCTATTAGTTATAATGGATGCGAACGTTCGAAATCATAAGTGCTAATTTTAATGGCTAATATACATGTTATTGTCATAAAAAGTGTTTGGGGACCTGGGTCCTGCCCCAGGGGACATGTATCAATGCAAAATCTTTTTTTAAAAACTGACGTTTTTTCAGGAGCAGTGATTGTAATAATGCTTAAATTGAAACAATAAAAGTGTAATATTCCTTTAAATTTCGTACCTGGGGGGTGTCTATAGTATGCCTGTGAAGGGGCGCATGTTTCCTGTGCTTAGAACTGTCCCTGCAAAAAGTGTAATTTTTGCAGGAAAAAAAGCTATTTAAAATTATTCGCGGCTAATGTATTGACGGCTCCCGTAACACAGAGAACAGTCATTCATTGAAAGCCATTCATTAAAAAAAAGTCATTGATAAAAAATAAAAAAAAATAAAAAATAAAAGCGTGGGGGTCCCCCCAAATTCAATAACCAGGCCCTTCAGGTCTGCTATGGATATTAAAGGGGACCCCAGACCCCAGGGCGGGATCTGGGGGTCCCCTTGTTAAAGGGGGCTTCCAGATTCCGATAAGCCCCCCGCCCGCAGACCCCCACAACCAATGGCCAGGGTTGTGGGGAAGAGGCCCTTGTCCTCATCAACATGGGGACAAGGTGTTTTGGGGGTCTCAGACCCCCAAAGCATCCTCCCAATGTTGAGGGCATGTGGCCTGGTATGGTTCAGGAGGGAGGGGGGCCGCTCTCGTCCCCCCCTCTTTTCCTGCGGCCTGCCAGGTTGCGTGCTCGGATAAGGGTCTGGTATGGATTTTGAGGGGGACCCCACACAATTTTTTTTGGCTGGGGTTCCCCTTAAAATCCATCCCAGACCTCAAGGGTCTGGTATGGATTTTGAGGGGGACCCCACGCCATTTTTTTTGGCTGGGGTCCCCCTTAATATCCATAGCAGACCTGAAGGGCCTGGTTATTGAATTTGGGGGGACCCCCCACGCTTTTTTATTTTTTTTTATCAATGACTTTTTTTTATGAATGGCTTTCAATGAATGACTGTTCTCTGTGTTACAGGAGCCGTCAATACATTAGCCGCGAGTCATTTTAAATAGCTTTTTTTCCTGCAAAAATGACACTTTTTGCAGGGACAGTTCTAAGCACAGGAAACATGCGCCCTTCACAGGCATACTATAGACACCCCCAGATGTGATACTGCAATGCTGTACTAACAGCACGCACACACTAATCCCCAGAATCATAGCACATAATGTCAGCAGTCAGCAGCACATAACACTGACACGCTGAGCTGCCCAAAAATACCCCTGCCGGGGGGGCTTGCATGCGGTTCTTTGTAAACAACCCATCACTCCACCTACTTTTTTGTCTGCCAGGCTGAGTGCTTGGATAAGGGTCTGGCATGGATTTTGGGGGGGATCACACAGTGTTTTTTTTTTTACATTTTGGACTTAAAATACTTACAAGACCTGAAGGACTGGGAGGGGACCCCACATTTTTTTCTTTATTTTTTTTTTCAATAACCAGGTGCCAGCAATTGCAACTGCGATTTAATTTAAATGTGATTTGACTTGATTTTTGTTTTCTTCATTATTATTATACAGGATTTATAGTGCCCAACAGTTTGCACAGCGCTTTACAATATGAGGGCAGACAGCACATTTTCAATAGGATACAATACAGGAGGAATCAGTGGGCCCTGCGCGTTAGAGTGTACAGTCTAGAAGGGAGGGTCAAGTGAAACAAAAGGCAATAACTGTGGGGGAAATTACAATTTTGCTGCAGCAGGTTCTATACATGGTACAGATGTGCCACTTTACAGGCAGACAAGCACTATATTTAAAGGAATTTTTAATTTTTTTTGTTGCAATTTAAGCATCATTAAGATCACTGCTCCTGAAAAAAACGATAGTTTTAAAAAAAAATGTCCCTCGGGGCAGTACGCGGACACCCTTTTAAGGCCAATAACTTGCATATGAATGAATGAATAACTTGTATAGCGATACATATGCGAACTAAATCGCCTCAAGGTGCTTTGCAGCCAGTGTCCATCTGAGTCTTCAGAAGAGATGGGTCTTGAGCTTCTTCCTGAAGGCCAGATGGTTTTCTTCCGAGCGGATGTCCGCGGGTAGAGTGTTCCATAGCTGTGGTCTTTGGACTGCGAACCTTCATTCGCCTTTTAATTTATAACGGGTCTTGGGGATGTGGAGGAGGTTCTGGTTAGTTGACCGGAGGGGGCGACCTGGGGTGTAGTGCTTTATTTATTAATATATAATATAAAGCCTTCAAAATGGGAACTTTTGATTTTTTACTGTTCGGCTCCCATAGACTTCAATGGGGTTCACCATTCGGGTCAGAACTTTTCCCCTGTTTGGGATTTCTGCTGCAAAACGAACAGGGGGGGGGGGGGGGGGGGTGTTCAGCTCATCTCTAATTAACACATGTCAAAGTTGCAAAATTGGGTTTGGGCAATAAGGTTTGTTTTATCCTCTGTCATGAAGGGGTTAAAGGGATGCTGATGAAGGACGGGAAGGTGTTACTTTAACCACTTGCCGACCAGCCGCCACAGTTTTACTGCGGCAGAATGGCACGGCTGGGTGAAACAATGTTATGTTACGTCGCTTCGCCCTGTGGCCACTTTTTGGTTAATAGCGCAATAAATAAAAACCGCAGAGGTGATCAAATACCACCAAAAAAAAGCTCTATTTGTGGGTAAAAAAGGACGTCAATTTTGTTTATGTACAGCGTCGCACAACTGTGCACTTGTTAATTAAAATTACGCAGTGCCGAATCGCAAAAAATGGCCTGCTCATTCAGCAGCCAAATCTTCTGGGGCTGAAGCGGTTAAAGGTAGACCTAAGCATTTTTCAAGGTCCTTACAGCTGTCTATCTTCAGTTACAGGACACAGATGTTTCCATTCTTCAAATATTTTAAAAGAAAAATAATACACCGATGAATAAAAATACATCACATAGATCTCACTTCTTCCAAGAACAGCAATGAAATTTGGTTTAATTTGAACTTCTATTGGCTCTAAATGCATGACTGGTTTAATGTACCTGAGTGCATGAAATAAGATATTCCTTGGAATCTACAGCGCAATGTAAAATCCTTATTAAAACTTTATTTCCCGGCTCGGGCTGACACCTGATCTCAGAAAAAAAAATTTGATGAAATATTATTGCCGCTTGAAAAACTTGCCAGAGCGCCTTTCTCAGTATCTAGGAGGGTTCCATTTTATTTTTTTCAGAAGAAGTTATAAATATACATAGAGGAAGGCTTCTAAATATAGGAATAAAAAAATCTAAGAGAGAGTCTGATGCTCAGTGGTAAAGAGGATGCAAGAGATATTTAATGTGTAGAAATTTGTATATTAACCACATGCTTACTGGGCAATTTTACCCCCTTCCTGCCCAGGCCAATTTTCAGCTTTCAGTGCTGGCGCATTTTGAATGGCAATTGCGCGGTCATGTAACACTGTACCCATATGACATTTTTTAAATTTATTTTTCGCGCAAATAGAGCTTTCTTTTCGTGGTATTTAGGCTTCATTCACATCTTGGCATATGCGGACGACAATCGTGGTAAAATCACGCAAATAGAATTGTGGGACGCCGGTCGTCCAAAAGAAGCTCATGCTCATGTCCCATGATTCTGTTCGCCCGATTTTACCGCGATCGTCGCCCGACAATTTGCGGGAAAATTTGAAATTAAAAATAGGCAGGCTATGCGCTCAGAGTCAACTGCTCCTTCTACAGGCCTGTAGCTGTCTCTGAGCGCGTAGCCTGCCTATCCAGCCCTTCTTACTCTGTGGAGTCCTCCCCGGAAGTGATCCTTGACCTCAGCCCCAACTTCTTCCTGATGGCCACAGGATCTGCTCCAGGCTGAGGAGCAGCAACGACTGCAGTTTCCCATCTCTGCATAGAAAAACGGACCCGGATCTGAGGCTTCCCTGTGGACCACTGACACACAGATGAGCCTTTGTATTTCATGTTTCCTGAAAAGACTGTACATCTCGTCTCCCATGATTGCCTCCCCGTGGAATAGGATGGACCAGTGACTGGACTGCACCTTGTGCCCAAAGCACAAATGAGCCTAATTATATTCATCTTCCTGTAAGTGCATTAATTGTTGTGTCATTAAAATCCTATTTAAAGTGGTTGTATACCCTTAAATTCAACTTGCACCTACAGGTAAGCCTAGATTAAGGCTTACCTGTAGGTACAAGAAATATCTCCTAAACCTGCACGGTTAAGGAGATATTTGCAAAGAACGTTTTACAACGTTGTCTACGGCGCATGCGTGCCGTAGACAACGGTGCATTTACAGGGTTAATCCCCATTCACAACTGCGGCTCACCGCAGTTGAAGTGTCCCGCGCGCATGCGCGGAGCGACGTCCTCGCCGCTCCGGCCAATCACAGCGCCGCAGCGGCGCTGTGATTGGCCGGAGCGGCGATATCCGGAAGGGTATCTGTGGAGAGATGGATGCGGCCGGAGGGGGAGAAGAGGACGGCGTCGGGGGGCCCCCGATCTAAGGTAAGTGATGCATAATGAGCTAGTATGCTAGTCATACTAGCTCATTATGACTTTGTCTTGCAGGTAGTTAACAAAAAACATTTTTTTAAAACGGGTATACAACCGCTTTAACTTATTGCACTTAGGTGGCGCATCCTTCTTGTTCCCTTGTCTTCCTATTACAGAGCTGGCTTCTCTCTAAGGATATCTGCCGCCCATCACCATTTCTAGGATTTGCTTTTTGTTCAGTCTATCATATGGACTAATGAACTGTGACTGTGTTCTTTACAGACATTGTCTGTTTCATGTATTGAGGTACACATATCTTTGCGCTCACAGTTTTCTTATTTCATTGTAGAGGGTCTGGTGGTGGGCCATGTGCCAAACTCTGGCTTTATAATTTTGAATTAGGCCTCATGCACACGAGACGCTGTTAAACGCGCGTTCAGAGGCAGTTGGACACTTTTTTCAACTGCACCTGAACGCATGCAATGTTATCCTATGTGTCCATGTACACAGTCTAGTTTTTTCCCGTTTTTATGCAGTTGCGTTTAATCTCGTTTTTCCAGAAGCAAAAAAATGCGTTCAGACACTTTGCTTTTCTGCTTTTCAGACGCAAAACGCAGCTAAACGCGGCTAAACGCAGGCACCTGCGTTTAGCCGCGTTTGCGTTTATAAGCCTTTTTAAAGGAACCCAATTTTTTGGAGCAGAAAACTCAGAAATATGATGGTAAACCATAAAAAATACTAGAAAAAATTGTTTAAAATGTCGTAATTAGTTTAGATATAATAGAGCATATATACTCACTGATGCATAAATGTTTGTGAAATATCCAACGGACATTCGTTGTGCCATCAACGGATGGGTCCAATATCGACGAGCTCTGATTCTGGACCTCTCATGCAAATTTGGTGCCAGTCGGGGGAATTCTGCCCCATTGTCCGTATAAGTGGACAAAATAGCATCCCGAGGGCCAGATAAAAGAAAATAAAGGGCTGCATCTGGCCCCCTGGCCGCAGTTTGGAGACCACTGCTTTGCAGTATCCATGCAAGCTCTAGTTGCAGTGGCTCCACAGTTAAGCTTTGTACACACGGTCCGACCACAAAACCCGTCTGATTTTTCCCGACGGATTTGGTCCGAAACTGGTGTTGCATACACACGGTTGGACAAAGTTGCCGGAAAAGCCGATCGGTTGGAACGTAGTGATGTTCGTTGCGAACGACAGAACTACGTAGAGGCTAGTAGCCAATAGCTTTGGTCTCGTAATTTGATCTGAGCATGCGTGGCACTTTGTCTGTCGGAATTCTCTACAAACGATCGGAAAAAGTCCGATCGGATTTTGTTGTCGGAAAATTTTAGGTCATGCTCTCAAATTCAAGTCCGATAGAGCCCACACATGATCAGATTTTCCGACAACATAATCCGATCGGACCTTTTCAATGTACAGGGCATTACTCTTTAAATATGTTCCCCTCCGATGGAGCTCGCCATCTTCCAGGGCGCGGTGTCAGAGGTTTTACGCTCTGATATAAATTCTGCAGCTTGACTTAAATGATGTATTGAAGTGTTTTCCTCAAAGGTCCAGTGGAAGCACAGAAAATCCATTTGGCAGACTTTTTTGAAGACTTGATAAAAGACTTAATACTAAATTCAATGCAGTGAATTTGGTATATTTTCCTGTTCATCTGGAAGAAAAGCACATTACATTAACACTTTGGACAGAGAATATTGACAACATTCCTTGGCTTTTTTCCAGAAATCAATACGGCTGACTATAAGGAATGAGTTACTTAAAACTGACTGTTTGTACTCAGGGGCAATGAAGAAAAACTTAGAGATGTAAAGACACTGAGGCATGACCGGCAGGGAGAGAAGGACGAAGGAGCCGAGGAACTACTTTGTTTTCTGGAGAAATTCCCAAAACAGGAGATGTAGAGGGATATATAAAGACGCAACATGACCACTTGACCTCCGGTGGGTTTCCCGCCCCCCCCCCTTCATGACCAGGTCATTATTTGCGATACGGCACTGCGTTACTTTAACCACTTTCAGACCGGACCAATTTTGCAGCCAAAGGACCAGGCCCCTTTTTGCGATTCGGCACTGCGTCGCTTTAACTGACAATTGCGCGGTCGTGCGACGTGGCTCCCAAATAAAATTGGCGTCCTTTTTTTCCCACAAATAGAGCTTTCTTCTGGTGGTATTTGATCGCCCCTGCAGTTTTTATTTTTTGCGCTATAAACAAAAAAGAGCGACAATTTTGAAAAAAACGCATTCTTTTTTATTTTTTGCTATAATAAATATCCCCCAAAAATATATAAAAAAAACATTTTTTTCCTCAGTTTAGGCCGATACGTATTCTTCTACATATTTTTGGTAAAAAAATCGCAATAAGCGATTATTGATTGGTTTGCGCAGACGTTATAGCATCTACAAAATAGGGCATAGTTTTATGGCATTTTTATTAATATTTTTTTTTTACTAGTAATGGCGGCGATCGGTGATTTTTATCCTGACTGTGACATTATGGCGGACACATCGGACACTTTTGGCGTGATTTTGGGACCATTCACATTTATACAGCGATCAGTGCAATTAAAAATGCATTGGTTACTGTGTAAATGTGACTGGCAGTGAAGGAGTTAACCCCTAGGTGGCGATGTAGGGGTTAAGTGTGTCCTAGGGAGTGATTATAACAGTGGGGGGGGGGCTATGTGTGACACGACACTGATCACCATTTCCGATTACAGGGAGCTGTGATCAGTGTCACTAGGCAGAACGGGGAAATGCTTGTTTACATTAGCATTTCCCCGTTCTTCCTCTCCGTGAGACAATCGCGGGTATCCCCGCAGACATCGAGTCCGCGGGACCCGCGATCACACTCACGGAGGTCGCGGCAAATCACTTCTTAAAGGGAAACGTACAGGTACGTTAACCGCTTCCCGACCGCCTCCTGTAGATATACGTCTACAGAATGGCACGGCTAGGCAAAGGCACGTATATATATGTCCCCTTTAATTGCCTATCCGTGGGGTCGGGAGCTCCGTGACCACGGCCGCGGGACAAGCGGACCCGATCGCCGCTGGTGTCCCGCAATCGGGTCACAGAGCTGAAGAACGGGGAGAGGTCTGTGTAAACAAACCTCTCCCCGCGCTTCCTACTCTGCCTGTCATTGATCGGCTGTTCCCTGTCATCGGGAAAGCCGATCAGTGACGTCAGACGTCAGCCACGCCCCCCTACTGTAAAAAAAAAACACAACACAACACACTAACTCCTCCCCGCCCCCTAGTGGTTAACTCCTTCACTGCCACTGTCATTTACATAGGAATCAGTGCTATTTAAATAGCACTGATTTCTGTATAAATGACAATGGTCCCAAAAATGTGTCAAAAATGTCTGATGTGTCCGCCATAATGTCGCAGTCACAATAAAAATCGCTGATCGCCGCCATTACTAGTAAAAAAAAATATTAATAAAAATGCTCTAAAACTATCCCCTATTTTGTAAACGCTATAACTTTTTCGCAAACAAATCAATAATCCCTAATTGTGTTTTTTTTTAACAAAAATATGTAGAAGAATACGTATTGGCTTAAACTGAGGAAAAAAAAAAAAAATTTTATATATTTTTTGGGGATATTTATTATAGCAAAAAGTAAACAATATTGCATTTCTTTCAAAATTGTCGCTATATTTTTGTTTATAGCGCAAAAAATAAAAACCGCAGGGGCGATCAATTTTGTTTGGGAGCCATGTCGCATGACCGCGCAATTGTCAGTTAAAGCGACGCAGTGTCGAATCGCAAAAAGGGGCCTGGTCCTTTGGCTGCAAATTGGTCCGGGGCTGAAGTGGTTAATCTGCCTGTACATGCCCTTCTAACGACGTATATCGGCGTGAGCTGGTCGGCAAGCGGGTAACAAATTACTTAGCATAAAAAATAATACTTGGTTCTCTATTTTCTGAAAGGAGCATTACTGGGAGGTGGGTAGGGATTGGAACCAAAGGACGGTACTCAGAGGTGGGTAGGGGGCACAAATAAGGGGTGACTTAGAAAGGGGGAGCACCTGCACCTATTGCATGAGAAAAAAAAAAGCCCTGTAAATACAACGTAACTCTGTAACAATATCCCTACCCGCAATTCTTCTTTAAATACCAAAGCATTCATATGATTAGTTGGATCCAATGGATTTGCATAGGAACAGACAAGAAGAGACTGACTTCTTAATAAATGGATTTACAGGATAATGCATCATTGAATAAAAATCCCATCAATGCCGAGATTTATAGTGTCAGATTACGGGAATAAAATGTCGATGGGAACACGCGCCTAGGACAGGACAGCTGCATCCGAGTCACGGAAGCCATCTATTCCCATCAAACCATGCTGAAGAGAAGTCCCCAGGAGGAGATTTAAAGTCTCCCAAGGAAGCCCCGAGCAATTTTCAACAGCTGCGGTTTTCAAGACACTCCATTTAATGCCGACTTCAAGTTCATTCACACGACATAATGGCTTTCTTACACCCAGCATCTGTCCTCCATACACTCTACAGCACCAGTCACGGCTAATGCTGCCGACCATATTGTAATGATATCAGATGGAAGGTCTTCACTCCATCTCTCTGCTAAAAGTCACTTTGTTAATAATGTAGGATGAGGATATTTATTACTTTGTGGGGCCTATTTATAAAGGATTTGTTATGTGATACACACAGCAAAATGTTTTCTGGACGTTCATTGGTTTGTAGTGGTGGTCCGTCCCCGTCCCCGTCCCCCAATTCATGCGCCCAGCCCCTGATTTACATGCAGGGCACCGGATGCATGAATTCCAATGGTTTTATTTTTTTAATTTTTTTATAGAAGCACATGAGGCTCTAATTGACCTAAAAAAAGGTGGTCTCGGGGCGCAGAGCACTGTGCCCAAAGCCCACCCAGTTGTGTGACATTAGCAAATGAATATTCGCTAATGTCTTCCTGATTCTCCTCCCGGCCAATCAGGAAGTGGGTCCTGAGACCCATCACCCAATTGGCCGAGAGGAGAAGCGATTCTATTGCCCGCCGAGGAGGAGGGAGGAGATGCAAGGGAAGCTGCCGTGAAGCGGAGGAGGAAGAGACCCAGGGTGAAGCTGCCGCCCGGAGAAAGCGGTGCCTGTGACCTAGTAGGTCCCACTCACTACAGCATGGGTGCTCAACCTGTGGCCCTCCAGCTATTGCGGAACTACCAGTCCCTTTTGGAGTCATGCTTGGAACTGTTCAGCCTTGCAGTGTCTCACAGGATTTGAAGTTCTGCAACAGTTGGAGGGCCACAGGTTGAGCAACAAGGCACTACACCCTGCCTACAGAAAACTACAGGAGGGGGGCGGAGACAAGAGGAAAGAGAACAGACCTGTGGGAGTGACCCAACAGACCACACCCACTACAGAAAACTAGAGGAGGGGTGGAGACGAGACCAGTCCCCCCGCACAAGGAGAGAGAGCAGAGCTGTAGGAGGGGCCCAACAGACCCCACCCACTACAGAAAACTAGAGGAGGGGGTGGAAACGACACCAGTCCCCCTGCACAAGGAGAGAGAGCAGAGCTGTGGGAGGGGCCCAACAGACCCCACCCACTACAGAAAACTAGAGGAGGGGCGGAAACAAGACTAGTCCTCCTGAACAAGGAGAGAAAGCAGAGCTGTGGGAGGGACCCAACAAACCCCACCCACTACAGAAAACATGAGGAGGGGCGGAGACGCGACCAATCCCCCTGCACAAGGAGAGAGAGCAGAGCTGTGGGAGGGGCCCAACAGACCCCACCCACTACAGAAAACGACAGGAGGGGGCGGAGACATGACCAGTCTCCCTACACAAGGAGAGAGAGCAGAGCTGTGGGAGGGACCCAACAGGCCCCACCCACTACAGAAAACGACAGGAGGGGGCGGAGACGAGACCAGTCCCCCTGCACAAGGAGAGGGGGCAGCAGTGAACTGTCTTTATTACAGGAAGTCTCACACTGGATTACTGCACAGATCTGGAAGAAATACACAAAGCTCACCGAGATTCAAGAAGAAGACACATGACCGATGGATTTAAAAAATATTTGCTTATCCCAGAGTGCAGCTTTAAGCCCTCGTTCAGATTGGAGCGACTTGTCACGCGATTTGACAGATCAAATCGAATGACAAGTCGCACCCTATTGCAGGCAATCCCACAGTTCAAATTGGTGCGTTGACAACTTGGCAGTGCCGCACCGATTTGACTTGAAATAGTTCCTGTACTACTTTTAACAATTTCGGGTGCGACTTGCAAAGACAAGGAAATTGGGGAAATGACTGCGCTAAACCAAAAATGGTGCCAAACAAAGCAGCTAACACTCAAACAAAGTCCAGACAAATATAAGCATATAGTGTAGCGCTAAAATGAAAAACAGCAAAAAACTGTGATAATCAATATGTGTGAACAAAATAAGTGAACTAACAAAGAGTCCAATGTTCACTGAATGTGAACTAATAATTAATGAAAATTCTAAAAATCTTGTCCGTCTCATACACAATGGCGAATCCTCAAATGAACAAGGACAGCACAGACAATATGCAACCAGCTGTGAAGTTGTGGATGTGAAGAAATCCTCAATCAAAAGGAATAAAGATGAGTACTCTTACCGGATATGGTGGACCCACCTACCTTCGGTAGTGGATCAATCTAACTTATGTGGGCCAAGTGCCACAGAGTTAGGGTTGACAGGAAAATGATCACTCCAAGCAGGATGGTTCCACTCCTCATCCGTGATGGTCCAGCTGAAGTTCCTGGATCCTTATGACTCTCCAACACAATATGAAACTTCCACCCTATGGGGGAGCCGTCTCTGGTTAGGGGTTAGTAGACATTAAAGTAGGGTGACCCCTAAAAAAATGTTTTAAAAGTCAGCAGCTACAAATACTGCAGCTGCTGACTTTTAATAAATCGGACACTTACCTGTCCCAGGGTCCAGCGATGCGGGGGAGCAAAGCCCCCCCCCCTCGTTCCCTGCTCTGCTTGCGGCGCCGGCATTCTTACTGTGGGCACATGCGCGAGCGGCGCCGCACGCCATAATACAATGCTCAGTCATCTGGGACATGTGACAGGTCACAGATGACTGTGCAGCGCCTAGGGGAAGTGATGTCAGTGCCCGGGCACTGAAGGTGGCAGACTACAAGGGACCCCCTAGCAACAGGCATTTAGCGGTGAGTAAAACATTTTTTTTTTCCAATTATTTTTTTTTTTTTTTATGATTTTTAAGCAATTTTTAAGCAACACCACTTTAAGCTGGCATGTGTTGCGGGAATCACAGTTATCTGGAGAGGAGGAACAATAAGGAGGAGCAATGTGGGTTCCTCCTCTTGGTAGGTCAGTGGATCAACAACCCTCGTTGTTCCTCCTGTCCGGATAACTGGGATTCCCGCAACACATGCCAGCTTAATGTCTACTAATCCCTAACCTATGGGCTCCCCCATAGGGTGGAAGTTTCATATTGTGTTGGAGAGTCATAAGGATCCAGGAACTGGTTTGCTGTGATCGTTTTCCTGTCAACCCTAATGCCCCATACACACGGTCGGATTTTCCGATGGATTCTGTCCTATCGGACAATGTTGTCGGAAATTCCGAAGGTGTGTAGGCACCATCGGACATTTTCCATCGGATTGTCCGACGGACAAAGTTCTATCTCCTGCTCTAAAAATTTTCCCACAACAAAGTCCGATCACACCAATTCCGATCGTGTGTAGCGAATTCCGACGGACAAAGTGCCACGCATGCTCAGATCACATTACAAGACCAAAGCTATTGGCTACTAGCCTCTACGTAGTCCCGTCGCAGGCAACAAACGTCACCAAGTTCAGAATGATCGGATTTTCCGACAACTTTGTCCGACCGTGTGTATGCAACACCAGTGTCGGACTAAATCCGTCAGACCAAATCCGATGGATTTGGTGGTCGGATTTTCCGACCGTGTGTATGGGGCTTAACCCTGTGGCACTTGGCCCACATAAGCTAGATTGATCCACTACCGTAGGTAGGTGGGTCCACCATATCCGGTAAGAGTACCCATCTTTATTCCTTTTGATTGAGGATTTCTTCACATCCACAACTTCACAGCTAGTTGCATTATGTCTGTGCTGTCCTTGCATAGACATCTGCACATGAGGCCACCCAGATGTCTTCCAAATCGCACCCGGAGTCACACTGACATTGCGGCTTTGAAATTGTGCGATTCCAGATGAAGTCGCACAATTTCAAAGCCGCAGTCAATGTGAACGAGGGCTAATTGTGGAATGTACAGCCCCTGAAGTGGAGGAAGTAATAGGACATTGTTCATCTTTATCATTTATCTTTTTACCTCTATCTGTTGCATTACTGGGGGAAATCTTATTATTACTGGGGGATATATTCTCTCACTTTTTCCTGTTTTCTCTCTGCCGTATATTACTGGAGTTTAGCAGTTTCTAAAGAGAAAATTTTCGCAGCGCCGAGCCGCCAAGATTCATCTTTCTCGAGGTCGTTTTCCCGGCAATGCTTCCACCGTTCAGTGTTTTATAATGTGTATCGCCGTGTAACTGCGCACTACATCACCGTAATGATTGTAAGCGTAGTGCAACCTCACGCTAAACGTCCCAATAAACATTTTCCCGTCCTTTTCATTAGAATAAAACCTATTTATTTGTTTGTTGCTGGAGAGCTGCTGAAACTCTGTTTCCATTCATAACGGGGTCGGGTGGCTGCTAGTTACGCGGACCAGGGAATTTATTTATAGCTGAACCCCCGATCAGAAATATTAACCGCTTCAGCCCCGGAAGGATTTACCCCCTTCCTGACCAGAGCACTTTTTGCGATTCGGCACTGCGTCGCTTTAACTGACAATTGCGCGGTCCTGCGACGTTGCACCCAAACATAATTGATGTTCTTTTTCTCCCACAAATAGAGCTTTCTTTTGGTGGTATTTGATCATCTCTGCGTTTTTTTTTTTTTGCGCTATAAACAAAATAAGAGCGACAATTTTGAAAAAAAACACAATATTTTGTACTTTTTGCTATAATAAATATCCCAATTTTTTTTTTAAAAAAATCTAATTTTGTCCCTCAGTTTAGGCCGATATGTATTCTTCTACATATTTTTGGTAATAAAAATCGCAATAAGCGTATATTGATTGGTTTGCTCAAAAGTTATAGCGTCTACAAAATAGGGGATAGATTTATTGTATTTTTAAAAAAAAAAAATTTAATAATTTTTATTTTTTTACTAGTAATGGTGGCGATCTGCGATTTTTATTGAGACTGCGATATTGCGGTGGACACATTGGACACTTTTGACACATTTTTGGGTCTATTGACAATTATACAGCGATCAGTGCTATAAAAATGCACTGATTACTGTATAAATGTCACTGGCAGGGAAGGGGTTAACACTAGGGGGCGATCAAGGGGTTAAATGTGTTCCCTAGGTATGTGAGGGTGCTAGTTACCGGGTTCAGGAGGGTGCCAGTTACCGGGTGCAGGAGGGTGCTAGTTACAGGGTGCAGGAGGGTGCTAGTTACCGGGTGCAGGAGGGTGCTAGTTACAGGGTGCAGGCGGGTGCTAGTTACAGGGTGCAGGAGGGTGTTAGTTACCGGGTTCAGAAGGGAGCTAGTTACCGGGTTCAGGAGGGTGCTAGTTACCGGGTTCAGGAGGGTGCTAGTTACCGGGTTCAGGAGGGTGCTAGTTACCGGGTTCAGGAGGGTGCTAGTTACCGGGTTTAGGAGGGGGCTAGTTACAGGGTGCAGGAGGGTGCTAGTTACAGGGTTCTAACTGTAGGGGGAGGGGACTGACTAGAGGAGGTGACGGATCAGGGTGCAGGCAGGTGCTAGTTACCGGGTTCAGGAGGGTGCTAGTTACTGGGTTCAGGAGGGTGCTAGTTACAGGGCGCAAGGTTCAGGAGGGTGCTAGTTACCAGGTTCAGGAGGGTGATAGTTACAGGGTGCAGGAGGGTGCTAGTTACCGGGTTCAGGAGGGTGCTAGTTACCGGGTTCAGGAGGGTGCCAGTTACAGGGCGCAAGGTTCAGGAAGGTGCTAGTTACCGGGTTCAGGAGGGTGCTAGTTACCGGGTTCAGGAGGGTGCTAGTTACCGGGTTCAGGAGGGTGCTAGTTACCGGGTTCAGGAGGGTGCTAGTTACCGGGTTCAGGAGGGTGCTAGTTACCGGGTTCAGGAGGGTGCTAGTTACTGGGTTCAGGAGGGGGCTAGTTACAGGGTGCAGGAGGTTGCTAGTTACAGGGTTCTAACTGTAGGGGGAGGGGACTGACTAGAGGAGGTGACAGATCAGGGTGCAGGCGGGTGCTAGTTACAGGGTTCAGGAGGGTGCTAGTTACTGGGTTCAGGAGGGTGCTAGTTACCGAGTTCAGGAGGGTGCTAGTTACCAGGTTCAGGAAGGTGCTAGTTACAGGGTTCAGGAGGGTGCTAGTTACTGGATTCATGAGGGTGCTAGTTACCGGGTTCAGGAGGGTGCTAGTTACAGGGTGCAGGAGGGTGCTAGTAACCGGGTTCAGGAGGGTGCTAGTTACCGGGTTCAGGAGGGTGCTAGTTACAGGGCGCAAGGTTCAGGAAGGTGCTAGTTACCGGGTTCAGGAGGGTGCTAGTTACCGGGTTCAGGAGGGTGCTAGTTACAGGGTTCAGGAGGGTGCTAGTTACCGGGTTCAGGAGGGTGCTAGTTACAGGGTGCAGGAGGGTGCTAGTAGGGGGAGGGGACTGACTAGAGGAGGTGACGGATCATGGTTCCTAGCTATTAGGAACTCATGATCTGTCTCTCCTTTCAGAACAGGGATTTGTGTGTTCACTTCACACACACACATCCCTGTTCTGCCTCTCGTGCCCGCGATCGCTCATGGCCGGCGGTCATGGTAACAGTCGGCCAAGAGCATCGGCCCCGCAGTGCAGCAGGTGTTTGCGCGTGCCTGCTATCCCACTTAAAGGAGCCGACATACAGCTACGACGGCTTGCTGGATCATGCCGACCTGTCGCAGTATAATGATGGCGGCTGGTCGGCAAGCAGTTAAAGCACCTTTGGAGCAGTCTTTACTTACCTTTCTAATAAACAAATAATCACCCGTGCAAAAAAAAAAAAAAAATGCTGAGAAATGCAAAAATTGTATACTGGGATAGCTGGTGCTCAAAACTGTGTATAATAAAAATAAATACACCGTAACAAATGAGAAAACAAAAAGGTGAGCTGAGCTCATCCTCTGTGGAAGAATTGTTTATCACTGTAACACAAGAGAATATAGACAGGAAAGATCACAGCCACCGCATCCCATCAGTTAGAGAACAGGACACAGAAATTGCTCACATTGGGAGTTGGGATTTTTAAGGTGCCATAAACCCGATAATAAGAACAACTGTTAATTTTTTTTTGATTTTTTTTTATTAAAATGTAATTAAAAATATATTAAAATTGCTAGATCATATCATTTTTGGAAGTTAACAAGCATAATCAATAGCCGGTAATACTTATAAGGTGATAATCCCGACATGTTTCCCGACATGTTTCGCCAATCATTTTGGCTTTCTCAGGGGATATGTATTATCACACCTAAATAGACAATGTAATTATGTCTATATACAATGAATATGTAGACATTACACAGGTAGGTCTCACCTGAGCAAAATAAGGCAACGGTACATTCAAAAACATACATAAGTATTTCTTATACATTTATACATTGCAACAATGTATCAACATCAATTTAATTTTCTATACCTATGCATTGTTGCAATGTATGAATTTATAAGGAATACTTACAGTATGTATGTTTTTGTATTGCATATAGAGATAATTACATTGTAATTTGTCTATCTATTAGGTGTGATAATAAATATCCCCTGAGGAAGCCAAAATCATTGGTGAAACATGTCGGGATTATCACCCTATAAGTACTACCAACTATTGATTATGCTTTAATCCGATCAAAAAGGATAATTTAATTTGTATGCCGCATCCCTGAATTTGATGCATTAAAACTATATTTATAGTATAATTATGGGACCTTTGAAGCATAGCATTTAGTAGAAAAATAACATTTATTTAATTTAGTTAAAATTAGACAATATTGGTCCATACAGTAGCAGACTATACTAAAATTTTATATGTAAAACAATTGATCCCAAATACTGTGATAATTGCATATAATAGTCATTCAAGCTCAACGCGTTTCTTGGACATGGTCCTCTTCATCAGGAGATATCAGAGAAGACTTTATTTGTGCCATCTAAATGAAATGAAACGTTTTAATGATATATATATATATATATATATATATGTATGTATGTATATAAAAAAATATATAACAAAATTTCACACACTGTGTAATAGCATTTACCAGGGGATCAATTGTTTTACAATTGTAGTATATTTTAGTATAGTCTGCTTCTGTATGGACCAATATTGTCTAATTTTAACTGAATAAATGTTATTTTTCTGCTAAATGCTATGCCTCAAAAGTCCCATAAATATAGTTTTGATGCATATTGGTTGTGCTTGTTTACTTCCAAAAATGATATGATTCAGCAATTTTAATATGTGTTTTTTTGTTATGTGATTTTCTTTTGTTATGTTTATACTTTTTAATCAGTTTAATAAAATAAAAAAGAATTAACAGTTGTTCATATTATTGGGTTATTGACACCTTAAAAATCCCGGCTCCCAATGCGAGCAATTTCTGTGTCCACTTATCACTATTACACACACAGATCCACGTCCTGCTCAGTTACTGGGCAATCGTGAGTGCTCGGCGGACATCGTGGTTGCCAGGCACGCGCATCGGTCCCCAGCGACGCGGCGGCCGCAAAGTTAGTGCCGTCATATGACTGCGGCCCGGAACAAGAGATGTTTCTTGCTGCCGTCATATGACTGGGGGGGCGGTCTGAAACTGGTTAAGGTCGAATTTGTCATTGAAGGCTTATGGTGTCTGTCGAATGTTCAAAGAAGTTTCGACGGAGCAGCTAAACTGTATGACTCTGTATAGTTTAGCTGCAAATCCACCCAATTCCAGCAGCAATCTTTTCTCTCTATGTCAAATCTTTTCTCTCTATGTCAAATCTTTTCTCTATATGTCAAATCTTTTCTCTCTATGTCGAATCTTTTCTTTCTATGTCGAATCTTTTCTCTCTATGTCAAATCTTTTCTTTCTATGTCGAATCTTTTCTCTCTATGTCGAATCTTTTCTCTCTATGTCGAATCTTTTCTCTCTATGTCAAATCTTTTCTCTCTATGTCAAATCTTTTCTCTCTATGTCGAATCTTTTCTTTCTATGTCGAATCTTTTCTCTCTATGTCGAATCTTTTCTCTCTATGTCGAATCTTTTCTCTCTATGTCGAATCTTTTCTCTCTATGTCAAATCTTTTCTCTCTATGTCAAATATTTTCTCTCTATGTCGAATCTTTTCTCTCTATGTCAAATCTTTTCTCTCTATGTCAAATCTTTTCTCTCTATGTCGAATCTTTTCTTTCTATGTCGAATCTTTTCTCTCTATGTCGAATCTTTTCTCTCTATGTAGAATAATCTTGGACTAATAGAGTTAAGGTTAGGCACATTCGATCACAGGTTCGATAGACACAGATTGTTATTGTCAGCGTTGAATCTCCTATCTATATCGAACTGTTGTCACAACGAAAACGAAAATAAAGCATTTGTTTAAGTCGGATCTTTTGTCTTTCGGATTCTGCACTTTAGTTATCGTTTGTTAACCGCTTCCCGACCGCCTAATGCAGATATACTGCGGCAAAATGGCACAGGCAGGCAAAATCACGTACCTGTACGTGATCCTATAAATGCCTGCCCGTGGGTCGCGCGCGCGCCACCAGCGGCGCGCTCGCGACCCGGTCGGGAGCTCCGTGACCCCGGCCGCGGGACCAGCGGACCCGATCGCCGCTGGTGTCCCGCGATCGGGTTACGGAGCTGAAGAACGGGGAGAGGTCTGTGTAAACAAACCTCTCCCCGCGCTTCCTACACTGCCTGTCATTGATTGGCTGTTCCCGGTCCTCGGGAAAGCCAATCAATGACGTCAGATGTCAGCCCCGCCCCCTAATGTAAAAAAAAAACACACACGTCACAGCCCATAACCCCTCCCCTCCCCCTAGTGGTTAACTCTTTCACTACAACTGTCATTTATACAGGAATCAATGCATTTAAATAGCATTGATTGCTGTATAAATGACAATGGTCCCAAAAATGTGTCAAAAATGTCCGATGTGTCCGCCATAATGTAGCAGTCACAATAAAAATCGCTGATTGCCACCATTACTAGTAAAAAAAAATATATTAATAGAAATGCTATAAAACTATCCCCTATTTTGTAAACGCTATAACTTTTGCGCAAACCAATCAATAATCGCTAATTGCGATTTTTTTTTACCAAAAATATGTAGAAGAATACGCATCGGCCTAAACTGAGGAAAAAAAATGTTTTTTTATATATTTTTGGTATTTATGGTTGGTTTTGGTATTTATGGTTTCCTTTGTCTTTTCTCTTCTTGTCTCAATCGTATCACCAATAAAAACTTATGGGCTCTTAGGATGACTATGACCCTGTTCACATCTAGCGACGGCAGAGTGTCAGTTTTCGCACGTTTTAAATGCGCGTTGTTTGCTGGGTTTTTAGGCCATGTGCGTGGCTCCAGAAACGTTGCTTTCTGCTGTAAATATGTAATCACGGATTAAACGTTTTGGACCCATTTTTGGAGATCCTGGTGTGCTGGAGTCATTGTTTTCTTTTGACTATACACAGTTGCAGCTTGTGATGCGCTTCAGCACCCATTTTTGAGAACAGCCATCTTTGCAGGAATGTGTGCATTGGGAATATTGCATTTAAAGGCTTAAAGGTTCTGACACTATGAAGCTGAACATTCATCTGAAGAGTAGACATGGGCGCCGTCAAAAAATTTGTTTTGATTCGTCCTGTATAAAAAAAAAATTAGTATTTCGTAATTCGTGTACGAATTTTAATTCGGATTCGTACAAATTTTCGTTAGATACGTAAACTTGTCGTTAAAATAACGAAAGTTCGTTACGATGAATTTATCATTATGAGGGGTTCCCACCATCCCTGTGCTGCGCTGACTTCCTGGGTTTTTAAACGTTTCTGTTAATTTGGATCCGAAATTCGTAAACAAAATTTCGTACTTCCTCTGAGTGATTGGTGAACAAAACACCAGTCACGTTTCTGTTAATTCATAAAAATTTGTATTTTGGAAATTCGTACGAATTTTTGATTCGTACGAAACTAATCGCACATGTCTACTGAAGAGTCTGTTAGTGATCTGAGACCCCCTAACCCTCACCCCCTTAACCGTTCTGTAATAAAAATAAGACAAAAAGTGACTGGAGCCCAATATCCTTTCTCGGTCCCCCTATTTTAGCCATGGGCTTATCCCCGGGGTGAAATGCTAGGCCACTCCTGGTCTCTGGAGGTGCTATCCTGCCTTTGGTGCTACACAACTCCTATGAGACAGCCCTTGCTTGCATCAGGGTTGAGGATTCTTAAAGGGGTTGTAAACCCTCATGTTTTTTCACCCTAATGCATCCTATGCCCCCGTTCTACTTATCTAAATCCTCAAAGTTATCCCACGGGGACACGCCGTCTCTCTGCCTGGGGTTCTCGGCTGTTGATTGGGTAGATTGATAGCAGCGCAGCCATTGGCTCCCGCTGCTGTCAATCAAATCCAATGGCGCGGACCCCGGGGGGGCGTGGCCGTGTCCTTCATTCGGCTTCTATGGATGCCGAATGCTGGACTCTGGAGCGTTCCCGCAAGGTAATCCCCCTGGACAGCGCTTCTTCCAGGGGGTTATCTGAAGCGGGGAGGAGCTGTGAGAGCCACCGAGGGACCCCAGAAGAGGAGGATTGGGGCCACTCTGTGCAAAACTATCTGCACAGTGGAGGTAAGTATGATATGTTTGTTATTTAAAAAAAAATAAAAAATATAACTTTAGTGTCACTTTAACCGCTTCCCGACCAGCGCACGGCGATGTACGTCGACAGAATGGCACGGACAGGCATAAGGGCGTACAGGTACGTCCCCTTTAAGATGCCGCCGTGCCATCGAGTGCACGCCACCCCCGTGAGGCTGGTCGCGGGTTCCGCGGATACCCGCGATCGTCTCACGGGAAGGCTGAACGGGAGATGTGGAAATAAACAGCATCTCCCCGTTCTGCCTAGCAACTAGTGACGCCGATCTCTGCTCCCTGTGATTGGAGCAGAGATCAGCATCCACTAGCTGACAGCCACGCCCCACCCACAGTTAGAAACACGTCTCTAGGAACATGTAACCCCTACAATGCCACCTAGTGGTTAACCCCTTCACTGCCAGTGTCATTTACACAGGAATCAATGCATTTGAAATAGCACTGATTGCTGTATAAATAAAACTATCCCCTATTTCTTAAACGCTATAACTTTTGCGCAAACCAATCAATAATCGCTTATTGCAATTTTTTTTTTACCAAAAATATGTAGAAGAATACGTATCGGCCTAAACTGAGGAAAAAAACGTTGTTTTATATATTTTTGGGGGATATTTATTATAGCAAAAATTAATAAATAATGCGTTTTTTTTAAAATTGTCTCTCTTTTTTTGTTTATAGCGCAAAAAATAAAAACCGCAGGGGCGATCAAATACCACCAAAAGAAAGCTCTATTTGTGGGAAAAAAAAGGACGTCAATTTTGTTTGGAAGCCACGTCGCATGACTGCACAATTGTCAGTTAAAACTACACCGTGCCGAATCGCCAAAAAGTGGTCTGGCCTTAAGCCAGCAAAATGGTTCGGGGCTGAAAGTGGTTAAGAGGAGTACTGAGGCTGTGATGTTTTTAGGAAGCCATGAACAGGCCCCCTCCCACCAGCTATGATCTGCCTGCTTTGCATAGAGAAGCGCACACACCCGGTGATGACGTCACTGGGACTAAAAAAAGGTATGTGATGAAAATTCAAAGGCTTCATTTCTAAAATTGAATTAGCACGTTGATGAGACATAAGCAGGTTAAACCTCAACTTTAAATGTGATATTTTGCTCCAAGCTACTCAACTTTGTACATTAGCTTTGCACTTTTCATTGAATAAATTCATATTTAGAAGGAGTCGGTATGCCATTTGCATATATTTTTGCTCCATTTAATAATCACCTTGTACGCTTGAATTAAATACCCTTCAGTAGAGCCTTTTGAGCCTGCATTTTATTGATATATTACACATGGAGTTTAGTTACTCCCAGCACTTCTAGACTACTCAACAAAATGTAACTCATCCAGAATGAATGTCTGAGAGTCGTATGAATTTTAATGAGGTTTCTAATCAGTCTATGATGGCTAAAAGGAACAATTAGCTTAATTCACATCTCTCTGAATTATTCACCTATCTGTAATTACATGGTAATGAAGATCAGTGTTTAGCAACCAGACGTTACTGATTATGAAGACGGTGGAGGGTGTTTTGGTGTTTCTGTTTTCTTTTGTGTCTTTACTTTTTTTGTGCAGAGAGATGTCCCAGAAAGAAAAGTCGATGGTACTTTCCTAAAAAAAAAAAAAGGTCATCTCCCTGGAATAGGAAAGGTATTATACTCACCTGCATGTGGCCCCAATCAGAGGTGTAACTAAAAGCTTCAGGGCCCCCCCCCCCCCCATGCAAGAAACCATGGGCCCCAGGCCCTTCCCACTGATCCTGGGGGGGCCCTTTACTCCAATCATGGGGCCCTTTATTACAGCCATGCAGTGGGCCCCCTTCTTGCCGTCTTGGGGCCCCCCGACGGTAACGGAGTGTCAGGGCCCAGTCGCAAGTACGACCTTTGCAACCCCAGTAGCTTCACCACTGGTGTCAGTAGTTTTTTAATTTTTTTTTTATTAAGTTTTTTACCATTTTTTTTTATTTATTTTCCTACAATTTTATTTTTTATTATTACACTTTTTTTTTAGGACCCCCTGTGGGGGGGGGGCTTGGTGAAATATCTGGGATCTAAACAGACCTCTGATGTTTCACCTTTGAGACAGAGAAAGGAGATTGAGGAAATTTCAGCAGCCCCAGCAGAACAGAATGAATGAACATGAATATCTCTGTACAGATGCTTCCCGTTTATACACAGACAGAAGCATAGGAAACACAGTTTACTATGCCTCAGCTATGAATGAAAAGAAAGATAACTAAAACAGAGTCAGCTGCATAGAGGGGTCGGTTTCTCTATATGACACTGCCTCTCCTATCCGGGTGTACAGGGGGGGCATGGGAGATCCCTGCGACCCCTGTACGTACGACCCTGGCCCAAGCGTAGGGAGGTGCCTACTTGGGGGTACATTCTTTACTAGGTTCTACCTTAGGTTGTAGTTCTGCAATGTTTTAATGGTTAAAGATGGTTAGTGTGTTGTGTCTATCAGGCTGTCCAGAAGTCAGGAAGGGGTTAGGTTTGCCAGCCCCCAAGTGTTAATGGCTTTACCCCCTTGGGCGGGCTATAAATACAAGGAGAGGCCACCTAGCTGGGTCCTTGGATGGGAATGAAAAAGGAGTTGTCCCTTTGAAGAAGTCACGTGACAAGTGACGCAACGCGTCGGGTGGAGCTGGCAATGTCTCCCGGTGTCCCGTGCATCGGAATTAGCGGTGAGGAGGCAAGGAGCTCGCAGTTTGGATATATTACTTGCATTTATACAAGATGTGGAAAGTGTGAGTGCCCAAGCCTTATTTTTTAATGAATCGTTTTAGATGGAATTACGCAATGAATTTTTATTATACATTTTGAGCAGTATTGGAGAAATCCTTCTTCAAAAGAGAGCATGTGTCCTTCTCTATTGGAGCTGGTGTTCCTGACTATCGAGGATCTTCCTATACTATACTTTATAACAAAGATTGAAGAGCCCTGGGTGGGTCTTTGTTTGAGGTTTGCGGCCAATTTACTTAAATGTGGTGGTGGTGAGTGCACATCTATGTTCAATCACAAATCGGATTTACACTTATAAGTGAGAGGGATATCTTCTCACATCAGAATCATCATTGTTTTTGGACTTTTTGGCATATTTTGGACTTATATAGTGTGCTTTCAATTTGTTTCCCTTTATTATCAAGTTTTTGCACTTCATTCATTCCAGTTGAGGATTTTTACTAATGCTTTACAGTTTCATATTGAATTAGCACACCATTATTTTGTATTTTTTATCATTTATGAGTTTGAGTTCACTTATCGAATGGTACCAGCTGTTCTTTGTTTACTTTATTATTTTTTTCACAGTATAATGTATATTTGCATAGCAGGGCACAAGTTCTTTTCTATCTAAAGAACAAGGAGGACTGCAGCTAACTCTGTTCTAACTTTTAAGGCTCCCCCTTGATGGGTACCCCAAAGATGGGTTCATGGACTTTACTTAAAGGACTTTGCTCTATCTGAAGATATGAACTGGGGCGGCCTGAAGTTGCAATGAACTAGAGTCGTGTATGGAGGAATCTGTGAGAAACTGTTTTATATTGGTTGTATCGGCATAAGTTCCAAGAAAGTGCTTGGTCTGAAGCTCCTTGAGAAAGGGGTGCATGCAACGAGGGGGAAGGAGGTTGTGTTAAAGCAACCAGCCAGTGGGAAATGATGGTGACTTGGCACGGGTAATGGAGGACCTTGATAGTGAGGGAGTTTGTGAGCTTAACCCCCTCTGTAGTCGTCTGTACCTTACATCTTTGCGGCATGCGGTATCCTATGTGTGAAGCATATAGGTCACGGAAAAGAGAAAAAACAGAGAGGGAAGATCCTCTTGCATGGCTGCGGCCTCTGATTGCAGTTCCACGAATGTCCCCGATCGGGTGCATTAAGCCTTGCCCATATGTTACTGTGATCTTTATCTATGGAGTTAATGTACAGCAGTGACTCAGGGGCTAATGTGCTGTATTGTGTTTGACATTTTGGCCTGTGATGCTTCCCGTAGCGAGGATATATATATATATATATATATATATATATATATATATATATATATATATATAGAGAGAGAGCACTTACCCCCTAAGGGGTGGCTGAATTTTTCTGGGCTTACCGATTACCTCCACCAGCTCGTAACTCGTTGTCCTTGTCTAGGGGTTCCCAGGGTTGATGCCCCAGTAACTGTAGAGACCGACACCTGAATTCCTTTTTAGGATTTTATTTTGCTTAAAACAGTTGAACAAACTCAGTCTCTAAGTTGGGAATAGAGGGTATGAGGATAAAAGTTTAGCTCAGGTGCTCGGAACTGCTGACTTCAATAAAAGTCTCTCTCTGTACATAATCCAGGGAATAGCCACTCGCAACTGGATTCTTTAACTGCTGGATAAATCCTTGAGCTTGGATCTAGCAGCTAACAAGTAATTCAGGCTTTGCAAAGTCTCTCACACAGACTTGGTTGAAAAACTAAAGCCCCATACACACGGTCGGACAATCCGCGGACCAGGTCGGTCGGATCCTGTCCGTCATACTTTGTCTGATGTTGGTTTTGCGTACACACGGTCGGACAAAGTTGTCGGAAAATCCGATCATTCTGAACGTGGTGACGTTTGTTGCCTACGATGGGACTACGTAGAGGCTAGTAGCCAATAGCTTTGGTCTTGTAATGTGATCTGAGCATGCGTAGCACTTTGTCCGGTCGGACAACCGTACACACGATCGGATTTGGTGTGATCGGACCGGGTTGTCGGCAAATCTATCCAGCAGGAGATAAGACTTTGTCCGTCGGACAATCCGACGTACACTGTCCGATGGTGCCTACACACGGTCTGATTTTTCAACAACATTGTCCGATCGGACAGAATCCATGAAAAAGTCCGACCGTGTGTATGGGGCTTTAGTTGTAACCGGAAGGTCAAGGTAGGAAGTTTTCTTACTGTACCAGAATCTTTCAGCCAGTCCGGCGATACCGTAAGAAATTGTGGATTCAATCAATGTCCATGGCAGCTCAGCTTCCAGGCTCTTACCGAGCAGGAAGCCTCATGCGTGGCTCTCTTACTGAAGAGTCCTCCTCTGGTTACATGTAGAGTTGCTGGGCCTCTCCAAACCCGAGACGGCACCGGAACACCTTGGAATCCTCCTTCCAGTTACTGCGCCTCGAACTAGCCAGTTCCGAGGCTCGGAAACGGATGGATCCGCACCCCAGGCCATGAGGGCCTCTGGGGGCTGGTCAGGAGGACCAGGACCACAGAGTCAGCAGCAACTTCTGGACTGGAACCCCGAGCCACATGACTTCAGCACCTTAAGTACCCTCTCCCGGAATACACAGCGAGACAAGCGCACCCACTGATTGGCTCAGAGAAGAGATTGGTACCCAATGCGTCCCACCAGACAGCGTTCTAAGGCCTGTCACACGTGCACACCCTACCTATGACCAGGCAGAACCTCAATACAGCCCAGCCAAACTGATGCCAAAGCATAATTTAGCACAATTAACCCCAAAACTCAACTACAGTTTTGGACAAAAAATAAATTTAAAGCCATAGTGCATACTCATCAGGAGTACCGGCGCTACCTATATATATACAGTATATATATATATATATATAATATATATATATATATATATATATATATATATATAGCAGGAAGGTGCTGGGCCGGTGGTTGGAGGTTGGTCATGGAAGTTGAAGGACCATACATAAGAAGATGTAGAGTTGAACCTAAGGGGGTTGCCCCTTGGTGGGACCCGGAAATGGGACTGTATAGCAAGCCATATCAACTTCGGTTGGGAACTATTATAAGGTAGCTGACGTTTGGCCTGCCCCTTGGATGACATCACTGATAACTAAACGCATTGGGGTTGACAGTTACTGAATACATCACACTTGCTTAGCCATTACCCACGGTGTTCCTTTCTCATGAACTGACAGTCTGCTGGTTTTTGACTCGTTTGTGCCTGTTTACAACCTATCGAAGGTTGGAACCGGAGCAGCACTGTGTCACTGTAAGGTCTGAAGGAGCAGCGGACCATCAGTGAAGGGAGACTAGAGCTTGGCTGGACATCACTAGTACTCTGAAAACAACTCCCGGTACAGCCATCAACTGGAGATCTATCGCAGTGTATCCACCTCCACTACAGGATACCTTCAAGGCTCTTTATACTCCTAATGGAGGTAAGCGCTCTGTGAGCATTCAGCTTTTGCAAAGATTTAGACTTATGCACCGTACACACGGTCGGAAAATCCGACCACAAAATCAATCGGATTTTTTCCGACAGATTTTGTCCGACACTGGTGTTGCATACACACGGTCGGACAAAGTTGTAGGAAAATCCGATCATTCTGAACGTGGTGACGGTTGTTGCCTACAACGGGACTACGTAGAGGCTAGTAGCCAATAGCTTTGGTCTAGTAATGTGATCTGAGCATGCGTGGCACTTTGTCCGTCGGAATTCGCTACACACGATTGGAAAAAGTCCAATAGGACTTTGTTGTCGGAAAATTTGAGAGCAGGAGATAAAACTTTTTCCGTCGGAAAATCCGACCGTGTGTATGGGGCATAAGAAGAATCTGTTATCACTCTTCAGAAGAGCAACTTCACTTTCACTTGTTTGGACATTTTGCTTGAGATTCACTTTATTGGACTATATTATTACATTCACTTTATTTTAGATTTTAGCACCTTAGGAATTTGCGCAGATCACTTCCCTTTCACTTCTTTGTTTTTTCTTTTATTATAAGGTAAAGGTATAGTCCAAATCCAGCCTGGAGTTATTTATTCAACTTTTTATTAATGGTTTTCATTTTTCTATTTTTAATAGAAATGTAAAAAAAAAAAAAAAAAACAAGCAGAGTGGGCATACATAAAGAAAAAACATATGGAGTTATGTTTTATCTGTTTATTTTCAACTTTCCTTTTTTTTTTTTTTTTTTTACCCTCGTGTTTGCATTTTTTGTTAATCAATGAATACATTTATGAACTTAAAGATTTAAATTTTAACATTTTTCATCCAAAAAAAAAAAATTGAAATGGTCATACATAAATAAAAACATACCATGTGTAAAGGATGTAACAATAAAAGAACATAATATGGAGTTACCTTTTATCTTTTATTTTCTAGAAACTTTTTTTTTTTATTTTGTTTATTTTTTTTTATTTAATTTTTTTAGTCACCCTTTTCTTGCTTTTTTTTTTTTTTTAAATCAATTTACCTTAAAGATGAGGTGACGTGGTTGAACTTAAAGCAATTATTTTACAAATCAGTAAATAAGGCCACCAAAGTATTTCCAAATCGAATCCAGTTCCTGCGGGTCATTATTGAGCCGCTATATCTGCAGACACAGGTGTATCTCCAAGGAATGGGGACAATCTCATTTCCATCGGTATTGAAGGGGGACGTTCGGAAAGCTCAGAATAGGGCGATTTTAAAATGCAAATGACACTTCATAACCTAGAGACTTTTCTCTTCCAAAAAAAAAAAATTGCCGGCGCCGAGAGCTCAGGAGTTGGCAGACAACTTTTTTTGTCGTTAGTTGGAAACAATTGGAAATGATTCAGTGAGTTAGATAACGAGAGAGCCATTCATCACGGTGACAGTTCCTCCGGCTTCATCGGGGTCATATTCTTGTAAAGTATCTGACAGAGATGAGGTGATGGTCAGCTCAATATTCTCCTTTTTTTTTGTCCTGTCTGTATCAATGCTAGACGAAGGTTAACCCTTTCTGTAAAACGGGTTTCCATTGCAATGTTTTAGTTCCCTCATTGAGATGGTAAAGAGAATAAGATCTCCGCTCTGAGCAAAGTGTGCTGCACTGGAAACCTCTTATGCCCCGTACATGCGATCGCACATTCCGACAACAAAATTCATGTTTTTTTTCCGACGGATGTTGGCTCAAACTTGTCTTGCATAAACACTAGACATGTGCAATTCGTTTCGTTTTTTTGTTCATTTTTTTCTTTTCGTTATTTTCGTTCATTCGTACGAATGAACGAACGATTCGGTCAAAATTTTAACGAATAACGAATCGTTCGAATCGAACGAATCCGAAAACAACGAAAATCCGAAAAAAAAACAAATTAGAAACAACGAATCTACGAAAGAAGAAAATCCGAAAAACGAAAGCAGGAACGAAAATCAAAATGAACGAAAAAATTCGTACATTCGTAACTTTTTTTTTTGTTGAATTGGTAATTTTCCGTGTCCCTTACAATGGCGCTGCTTAACGTGCTTCGAATGGATTGAACGAAAAAATTTGTACATTCGTAACTTTTTTTTTTTTCGATTGGTCATTTTCCGTGGTCTCTTACAATGGCGCTGATTAACGTGCTTCGAATGGATTCAACGAAAAAATTCATACATTCGTAACTTTTTTTTTGGATTCGTAATTTTCCGTGTCTCTTAAAATGTAATAATAGCATACACATTACATAAAATTATGAATTATGCTCCGATTACGAATCTACGAATGTTACGAATGTACGAATAAATACAAATGCGTCCGAATTTCGAATAAACGAATAAACGAAAATTAAACGGAAAAACAAATCAACGAAAAAATAACTCTAACAAAAATACGAATCGTTACGAATACCAACACCGACGACTTACGAATTTACGAATCGTTACGAATACCAACACCGATGACTTACGAATTTACGAATCGTTATGAATACCAACACTGACTACGTACGAATTTACGAATCATTACGAATCAACTGAAACGAAAAAAACAAAACGAAAATAAACACATTTTTTTGTTGTGCACATGTCTAATACACCCGGTCACACAAATGTTATCGGAAATTCCGACCGCCAAGAATGCGGTGACGTACAACACGTATGACGGCACTATAAAAGGGAAGTTCAATACCAAGTGCGCCACCCTTTGGGCTCCTTCTGCTAATCTCGTGTTTATCTTGCGTTAGTAGAAGTTTGGTGAGAGACGATTCGCGCTTTTCAGCCTTGTGCTTTTCAGATCGTTATTGCTCTTCAGTTTGTGCTTGTGGGTTGGTATCTGGTTTTATGTAGTCAGTTCGCATTTGTTTTACAGTTTTCAGTTATATTACGTATTTGATCTTCATTGCGTTCTTGTCCGCTCGTTTCTGATTTTCAGCTCGCTCTTCTCAGGCCTTTCTGTTTTTCAATGCTTTCTGTTAGTTCGTTCTGACCAGCCGACCGTTTTGAAGCCATGTTGCGGGTACGTACTCGTCGTAGAGTTCGTGCTGTGTGGGGGCTTGGTGTTGGGGTTCTTACTTTGACCCAAGCTCCGTCCATGATCAGGGCGAGGAGGAGTTCAAGGACGAAGAATTGGTTACTCCAGCGTGACCAATTCTCTCACATGCCTTTGCTGTGGGAGATCCATGAGAATAATCCTGATGATTTCAGGAACTATCTCGGATGACGGACCCCGTTTTTCACAATTTTTTGGCTTTGCTGTCCCCTTATATTACGAAGCAGGATACTTGCATGCAGCAAACCATCACTCCCGAGCAGAGGCTAGTCGCCACGTTTCGGTACTTGGCGATGGGGAGAAGTCTGTAGGACATCAAGTTCTTGACAGGCATCTCCCCCCAGGCTCTGGGGATCATTATTCCAGAGACCTGTTCTGCCATTATCCAGGTCCTGCAGAAGGACTATATGACAACAGAAGGTACAGTGGTGTGAAAAAGTGTTTGCCCCCTTCCTCATTTCCTTTGCATGTTTGTCACACTTAAGTTTTCGGAACATCAAACCAATTTAAACAATAGTCAAGGACAACACAAGTAAACACAAAATGCAATTTGTAAATGAAGGTGTTTATTATTAAAGGTGAAAAAAAATCCAAACCATCATGGCCCTGTGTGAAAAAGTGATTGCCCCCCTTGTTAAAACATACTATAACTGTGGTTGCCCACACCTGAGTTCAATTTCTCTAGCCACACCCAGGCCTGATTATTGCCACACCTGTTCACAATCAAGGCATCACTTAAATAGGAGCTTGACACAGTAAGGTCCACCAGAAGATCCTTAAAAGCTACACATCATGCCGAGACCCAAAGAAATTCAGGAACAATTGAGAAAGAAAGTAATTGAGATCTATCAGTCTGGAAAGGGTTATAAAGCCCTTTCCAAAGCTTTGGGAATCACAGTGAGAGCCATTATCCACAAATGGCGAAGACATGGAACAGTGGTGAACCTTCCCAGGAGTGGCCGGCCGCCCAAAATTACCCCAAGCGACGACTCATCCAAGAGGTCACAAAAGACCCCACAACAACGTCCAAGGAACTGCAGGCCTCACTTGCCTCAGTTAAGGTCAGCGTTCATGCCTCCACCATCAGGAAAAGACTGGGCAAAAATGCCTGCATGGCAGAGTTCCAAGGAGAAAACCACTGAGCAAAAAGAACATCAAAGCTTGTCTCAATTTCTCCACAACACATCTTGATGATCCCCAAGACTTTTGGGACAACATTCTGTGGACCGATGAGACAAAAGTGAACTCTTTGGAAGGTGTGTGTCCAAGTATATCTGGCGTAGAAGGAACACTGCATTCAGAAAAAGAACATTATACCAACAGTAAAATATGGTGGTGGTAGTGTGATGGTCTGGGGCTGTTTTGCTTCTTCAGGACCTGGAAGACTTGCCGTGATAAAAGGAACTATGAATTCTGCAGTCTACCAAGAGATCCTGAAGGAGAATGTCCGACCATCTGTTCGTGTACTCAAGCTGAACTTGGGTTCTGCAGCAGGACAATGATCACACCAGCAAGTCCACCACCGAATGGCTGAAGAAAAACAAAATGAAGACTTTGGAGTGGCCTAGTCAAAGTCCAGACCTGAATCCTATTGAGATGTTGTGGTATGACCTTAAAAAGGTCGTTCATGCTCGAAAACCCTTAATGTAACTGAATTAGGACAATTTGCAAAGATGAGTGGGCAAAATTCCTCCAGGACGCTGTAAAAGCCTCATTGTTATCGCAAACGCTTGGTTGCAGTTGTTGCTGCTAAGGGTGGCCCAACCAGTTTTTAGGTTTAGGGGGCAATCACTTTTTCACACATGATGGTTTGGATTTTTTTTCACCTTTAAAAATAAACACCTTCATTTACAAATTGCATTTTGTGTTTACTTGTGTTGTCCTTGACTATTGTTTAAATGTTTGATGTTCCGAAACACTTAAGTGTGACAAACAGGAAATGAGGAAGGGGGCAAACACTTTTTCACACCACTGTATTGTATTTCTTTCATCATTCCCTAATTACCATGATTGTAATATGCTGTGAATGTCCCCTTTATTCTCATGCATGCTGGAAGTTTTTAAACTTTATTTTTTGTCTTTCATGCATATTTGCCTTCACTAACCTCCCCAGCCTATCCTGGGCCCATACACACCTAGCCTAGTCACTTAACAATGTATTTTGTCAGCTCCATAGTAGTGCTTTACCCTAAACACCCCCTAAAATGTGTACAATGTTATGTGTGTCCTTAAATTCATGCAGAGTGCCAGAGGCTTTTTTTGGAGTCCCAAAAATCATTTTGAATCGTCATGAACAATGTTGTGTCCATGGAGTGGAGGATGGCTCAACACCAGTCAGACAGCTGCACCGCACGAGGTCTGGGTTTGGTGCTCCGGACATGAGACCCCTTAAAAAAATGACATATATGGTCAGAGGATACAGTAAGGTGTTTTCCTTTGGAAGGTACTTTTGATGTCTGGAGAGACCTCAGAATAAAAATACCTTGGAAGTAGTTCAGCTGTGGCTTCAGAAATCTGTAATGATGAGTGAGTTGATGGATATGTAGTACACGTTTGTGTGAAAATTTTCAGGGTCTGTTTTTGAACTTTGTGTGGCTGGTCCATGCAAAAATTTCAAGCTGCTCTTGTGTTTCTCCCATTGTATTTATTTTTCTATCGCTAAAAGAGTGAAGGTAGAGTTCCACCTGGTCGTTTTGTTTTTTCATTTTTGTTTTGGGAACTATGAAATGTCTCCCCCACATTTGTATCTATATGTTTGTCTCATGTTTTAGTCTTCTCATTGTTTGTATGTGGTAACAAGAATATGTTTGAACCTACCACGACAGCCCTCTTACGTGTCGCGGCTGTTGTATTTTTGTAGGAACTGGAAAGTAAGAGTTACATAGGGTTTAGTTGAATTGGTTTTGAAGCATGTCATTGATAATTTACCAATAGAAGAAATGTATAGAGTGACAGTGTGTGTATAGACTGGTCTGACCAATCGAAATAGACAAACAAAAATAGGCGCTAAGTCAACCAGTACCAATCCTCTATCTGCTGACTTTGACAAACCCATACACACTATACCGACCTCTTTAGTGGTCATATTTATGGATGAATTCACTAAAGCATGTAGTGAAAGGGACCGCCTGAATACTTTCATATGGTACGGTTTAAAGTTTGGTTCTCCTATTATCTTGGTAGGTAATTGCTTCAATTTGTACAGTGTGTATTCATATTTTTGTATTATGACACTTCTTACCTGTCCAGTGGGCTGCCAATAGTGTAAGTAAGGAGGGGCTGGCCAAAGTAACACACATTATTTATGCATTCACCTCTCAATGAATTTGAGAGGATTACCTGTCCAAAACATCTCCCCCCCCCCGTAATTTTTTTTACAATGGGCCATCAGAGGGGGTGAGGAATCTGATAAGTGTACTTTATATATTTGTCTTTAAATACTCCTTCAAATAAATTGTAATACTGATGTTGGCCAAGAATATTTGTGTCTAATCTGCTTGCAATGTTTATGTGCAAAATTACATTTTATTATTATTAAATTCAATTATTTTTTCTTGTTTAACTCCACGTTTCCTTCAACGCCACAGGAATGGCAGACTGTGGCCTCCCAATTTGCCCAGCGGTGGGACTTTCCCAACTGCGGAGGGGCAATTGATGGGAAACACTTCCACATAGTCCCACCCCCCAACTCTGGGTCATACTATTACAACTATAAGAGGGTTTAATAGTATTGTGATGTTGGCGGTGGTGTCGGCGGCATATGAGTTTCTCTATGTGGACGCGGGGAAGACCCTTCAGTTTAGGTCTGGTATGGATATTAAGGGGAACCCCGCGACAATTTAAAAAAAGAATGGCATGAGGGGTCCCCCTCAAAATTCATACCAGACCCTTCAGGTCTGGTATGGATTTTAAAGAGAACCCCGTGCCAAAATAAAAAAAAAAATGTTGTGGGGTCCCCCCAAAAATCCATAAATGACCCTTATACGAGCACGCAACCTGACAGGCTGCAGGAAAAGAGGGGGGGAAGATAGATCGCCCTCCCCTCCTGAACAGTACCAGGCCACATTCTCTCAACATGGGGAGGGTGCTTTGGGGTAGCCCCCCAAAGCCCCATGTTGATGGGGACAAGGGCCTCATCCCCACAACCCTTGCCCGGTGGTTGTGGGGTCTGCGGGTGGGGGGCTTATCGGAATCAGGAAGCCCCCTTTAACAAGGGGACCCCCAGATCCTTCCCCCCCCCTGTTTGAAATGGTAACGGGTATATTATACCCCTACCATTTCACAAAAATTCACATCTTGGGACAAGTCCTTTATTAAAAAAGTCCCACGAAGTCCATTCATCTTCTTCTCTCACTCCCCGACGACCCGAAAAAAAAAAAAAGATCCACCTCCATGGGAGGCACGCACCTTATGACACTTTAGCGCAATGACAGTTATTTTATTACTGAGGGTGGGGCCACACAGTGATGTACCCTGGTGACCCTGCCCCCCTCTGACTTCCCAATGGCTTCCCCGTGGCATCAGAGGGGGCAGGGACACCCATTTACGTACCCGGGTGGCCCTGCCCTCAGTTATAAAAGAACTGTCAGCGTGCTGAAGCATCATAAGGCGGGTGCCTCCCATGGAGGCGGATCTTTTTTCTTTATTTTTTCCGGTCCATCGGTGGAGAGAGAGAAGAAGATGAATGGACCTCGTGGGACATTTTTATTTTTTTATTTTTTAATAAAGGACTTGTCCCAAGGTGTGTCTTGTGATTCTTTAACATTTTGACACCTTTTTTGTGAAATGGTAGGGGTACAATGTACCCCTACCATTTCAAACAGGGGGGGGGGGGCCTTGTTAAAGGGGGCTTCCAGATTCCGATAAGCCCACTGCCTGCAGACCCCCACAACCACCGGGCAAGGGTTGTGGGGATGAGGCCCTTGTCCCATCAACACAGGGAAAAGGTTCTTTGGGGGGCTACCCCAAAGCACCCTCCCCATGTTGAGGGCATGTGGCCTGGTATGTTTCAGGAGGGGGGGCGCTCTCTCGTCCCCCCTCTTTTCCTGCGGCCTGCCAGGTTGCATGCTCGGATAAGAGTCTGGTATGGATTTTTGGGGGGACCCCCACAACATTTTCTTTTTATTTTTTGGCGCGGGTTCCCCTTAAAATCCATACTAGACCTGAAGGGCCTGGTATGGAATTTGGAGGGACCCCCATGCAATTTTTTTTTTCATTTTGGTTCGTGGTTCCCCTTTATATTCATACCAGACCCAAAGGGCCTGGTATGGATTTTTGGGTGGACCCCAATGCCGTTTTTTTCAATTACTTTTATCTGTATTGCCGAGACCCGACAATTCATTATAGCGGCGAGTAGTTTTAAATGACTTTTTTCCTTTAGAAATTTTATTTTTTGCAGGGACTGTTATAAATACGGGAAACATGCGCCACTTTACAGGCATACTATAGACACCCCCAGGTACAAAATTTAAAGGAATATTTCACTTTTATTGTTTCACTTTAAGCATTATTAAAATCACTGCTCCCGAAAAAAACGCCATTTTTAAAACTTAACTTTTGCATTGATACATGTCCCCTGGGGCAGGACCCAGGTCCCCAAACACTTTTTATGAAAATAACTTGCATATTACCCCTTAAAATTAGCACCCTTGATTTTTCACGTTCGTGTCCCATAGACTTTAGCGGTGTTTGCGTGTTAGAAATGTTTTTTTTGTCTGTTCGCATGTTCTGCTGCGAACTGAACCGGGGGGTGTTCGGCTCATCCCTACCCCACACCATAATCCCCCCTCCACCAAATGATTTGGACCATGAACTGCACTCCTTTGATCCACAGGAGAAGTACAGCCAAGCGAGATTTCCCCGTACTTCTCCTTTAATATCAACCTGGATTTCAGGTCTAATCTGGGTTATTGCAGGAATCACCAAGGAAACCGACCCCGGCACTGATCTAATGTATAAAAATATCTTTACTTAAAATGTAATTTAAAAAAAGTATATAGTTATATATTTAATAATGTATATACTGACATTGAGCAATGCATTTGGTTGAAGGACTTTACAGATGAGCAAGGGAAACAATAAAATTGTTCCAATACAGAGTTTGCAGAACTCCAGTAGAGAAGTGAAACATGTGGGCACAATCAACATACCGGAACTCAGGGCTTTTTTTCAGCTGGAACGCGGGGGAATGTAGTTCTGGCACCTCCAGCACTGAATGTATGTAATGGCCACAGGTGCTGGGGTGTGCTGAAGGGTCCATTGATTCTGGCTGCTGGGGGATCTATTGTTCCTGAAGAATATCTATTTTTTTCATGGTGGTCTATTATTGCAGGGGAGGACTATTATTGTTTCTGGTGGGGGATCTATTGTTGCTGGGGGGTCAATTGTTCCTGGGAGAGATCCACTGTTGAGGATGGGTCTATTGTTGCTGGCTGCTGGGGGATCTATTGTTGCTGGAGGGCATCTATTTTTGCGTGGCGGTCTATTGTTCCTGGGGTAGTCCATTGTTGGAATCTGAGGATTCATGCTGAGGAATCTATTGTTATGGTTGGACTTATGTTGATGGGGGGTGGGGGGTCAATTGTTGCTGGAAGAGATCTACTGTTAAGAGAGGGGGTTTATTGTTGCTGGCTTCTGGAGAGTCTATTGATGCTGGCCTGGCTGCTGGGAAATATGTCGTTGCTGCCAGGATCTATTGTTGTTGGGGTCCATTGATGGTGGGGGAAACTATTGCTGATGTGCTGCTGGAGATATACTTTCCTGCTTTTCTTGTTGTTATTAACAAATTCCATACAATTATTCATCATCACAAAATGATACTGGGTTTGCTATTCTCTAAAAGGGGCTGTACTGGGAGGTGGGTAGGGAGTTAAACCAAGGGATGGTGCTCAGAGGTGGGTAGGGGGTGGAGACAAGGGATGGTGCTCAGAGGTGGGTAGGGGGTGGAGACAAGGGATGGTGCTCAGAGGTGGGTATGGGGTGAAACCAAGGGATGGTGCTCATAGGTGGGTAGGGGGTAAAACTAAGGGATGGTGCTCAGAGGTGGGTAGGGGGTGAAACCAAGGGATGGTGCTCAGAGGTGGGTAGTGGGTGAAACCAAGGGATGGTGCTCAGAGGTGGGTAGGGGGTGGAGACCAAGGGATGGTGCTCAGAGGTGGGTAGGGGGTGAAACCAAGGGATGGTGCTCAGAGGTGGGTAGTGGGTGAAACCAAGGGATGGTGCTCAGAGGTGGGTAGGGGGTGAAACCCAGGGATTGTGCTCAGAGGTGGGTATGGGGTGAAACCAAGGGATGGTGCTCAGAGGTGGGTAGGGGATGAAACCAAGGGATGGTGCTCAGAGGTGGGTAGGGGGCTGAGACAAGAAGTGACTCTGAAAGGGGGAGTTCCTGCACCTATTATCTGAGAAAAAAAGCTTTGACTGAACAACAACTTCCAGTATGCTGGGTGACATTCACAAATGCACATTTGGCACCCACACATTTGGTGCCAACAGCACTGTGTCTGCGCTGTCACCAACAACTCCCAGTCATTGCTTTTGACCGGGAACTGCTAGGATGGGCTTCCAAACATGGGACCTCTGTGACAGCCGATCACATGATCAGGAGCCTATGTGCTGGCCTGCATTAAAGCCGATATCCACCAACCCCCCCACTTGTTTATCTTTCATTTTACCCCCGCTTTCCTTGAGGTGGGATCTGCACATTTCAGATATTCACCCATCCAGTTAATCCAGAGTTGTGTGCAACTGCCCTAATATACTGTGACTGGGCCTCCCAGATCCATAGCAGCCATCTGGCAATAGCTATAGTGGCACACCTGATTAAAATGTAAGCTTCTTAGGAGCAGAGACAATAATATGGATTGTTCTACACCAGTGATGTAAGTAACTTAGTTAAAATAAACGGAGTTACGTAACGCAGTTACTTTAGAGGGTAACGAGTAATCTAACTGATTACTTTTCCCCTCATGGTAACGCAGTTCCCATTACTTGGGCAGAGTTACCGCAATTACATCTACCGCCACTAGATGGCAGTAGTGTAATTCCGGTGTCCTGCCGAAAAAGTTCCCCCGCCGGATAAGGACCCCCTGTACTTGCGCAGTACGAAGGACTACGGAGCTTACGAAAATTGCCGAACCTAAACAGCTCTGAGTGAACTCTACCCCGCGCGCAGGCGCAGTTAACATGTAATTGTATGAGACAATGCCGCACGGTCCCAATGCTCGTGCTACTCTGCAAGGGGCGTCTATCGTGTAACTAAGGGGCGGGTCTAGTATTACTGTAACCAAGGGGCGCATTTATTATTATTGTTATATATCGAGCTCTTCTGTAGCCATCCGCCCCTTACACGATATAATAATAATAGACCCGCCCCTTGCTTACACGCTATAACAGATCTGCCCCTTGGTTAGAGTAATAACAGAGCAGCCCCTTGGTTACACGATATATAACAATAATATATGCGCCCCTTGCTTACAGTAATACTAGACCCGCCCCTTAGTTACACGTATAGAATATTAAAAAAAAAGTCAGTTACTTTGCTGAGTAACTAATTACTTTTCCAATGTAGTAACTGAGTTAGTAACGCAATTACTTTTTGGGAGAAGTAATTTGTAACGTAACTAATTACTTTTTTAAAGTAAGATGACCAACACTGCTCTACACTATATGGCCCAAGCTTGTGGACACCTGAGCATCACACCTATGACCCATATTTAAAATCTGGGCACTGGGCAGTGATATGGCGGGGTACCCTTTTTGCAGCTATAATAGCCTCCAGTTTTCTGGGGTGGCTTTTTACAATATTTTATCTTTTGAATTTTCCTCATTTACCCAGAAGAGTATTTGTGAGGTTGGGTACTGATACTGGATGAGAAGACCTGGCTCACCATTGGTTTTCCAATTCATCTCAAAGGTGATCAGTCAGGACTCTGTGCAGCACACTCACATGCTGGTAAAGCCCTTGACCTTATGGAGCTGGCTTTGAGATGCCCCCCTGTGGCTATAACAGCCTCCACTCTTCTAATTGGACTTTCCCCAAGATTTCATGTGTCTGTAGGATTTTGTTCCCATTTAACCAAAAGGAATTTTTTCTGGTTTTTAAAGTACTGATGTTGGATGAGAAGACCTGGCTCACTATCCCAATTCATCCCAAAGGTATTCAGTAAAGTTGAGGTCAGGACTCTGTTCAAGCCACTTGAGTTCCTCCACACCAAACTGGTCAAACCATGTCTTTATGGAACTGGCTTTGAGTTAACCCAGTGTGGCTATATCAGCCTCCACTCTTCTTAAGCCCCATACACACGGTCGGATTTTCCGATGGATTCTGTCCTATCGGACAATGTTGTCGGAAATTCCGACCGTGTGTAGGCACCATCGGACAGTTTCCATCGGATTGTCCGACGGACAAAGTCCTATCTCCTGCTGGATAGATTTTTCGACAACAAAGTGCGATCACACCAAATCCGATCGTGTGTATCGAATTCCTGACGGACAAAGTGCCACGCATGCTCAGATCACATTACAAGACCAAAGCTATTGGCTACTAGCCTCTACGTAGTCCCGTCGTACGCAAAAAACGTCACCACGTTCAGAATGATCGGATTTTCCGACAACTTTGTCCGACCGTGTGTATGCAACACCAACATCGGACAAATTACGACGGACATGATCCGACGGACCTGGTCCTCGGATAATCCGAGCGTGTGTATGGGGCTTAAGAAGACTTTACAAAATATTTGGAGTGTGTCTGTGGAAATCTATGCCCTTTCAGCCCAAAGAAGATTTGTCAGGTGAGGTAATCAGTTTGGATGAGAAGACCTGACTCACAATCTCAATTCATCCCAAAGATGTTCAGTAGGGTTGAGGTCAGGTGAGGTCAGGGCTCTGTGCAGGACACTCAAGTTCCTCTACACCAAACTGGTAAAACCATGGCCTTTTGGATCTGGCTTTGAGTTATGAGTTTTGACAGCAGTATGTCTGTAGGATTTTGTGCCCATTTAAACAAAAGGACATTTTTCTGGTCAGGTACTGATGTTGGAGGAGAAGACGGCCTCCACTCTTCTTAGAAGACTTTCATCAGTTTGGATGAGAAGACTTGGCTCACAATCCCAATTCATCCCAAAGGTGTTCAGTAGGGTTGAGGTCAGGGCTCTGTGCAGGACACTCAAGTTGTCAGGGAAACAGTCAGTTTAACGCGGTGCGCCGGGTGCCTATGCGCATGCGCGACGGGACGGCGCTCCGGCGCATGCGCATTCGCGGCTCAGCGCTCCGACGCACGCGCATGCGCACTAGCGCACGCTTGAGCGTCCCAGTGCGTGACAGCGTCACATGACCACTTACATGGCCTATTTAAGGAAGTGGTTCAGATCAGTCCAGCGCTGGCTTGTCTTCAGCTTCCTGCTTAAGCTCTGTTCCTGTTTCCGGTATCCTGATTGCCTGATTGCCTGTTTTGACCTCGGATTTGCCCTTTGACCTTGCCGCCTTCTCCTGCCCTTGACCTCTGGACTGTTTACTGGACTTACCCGCTTGCTGCCTCTGGCCCCCTTGAACCTCCGCTCGTGACCTGGATTTGTCTGCTGTCTCCTGCCCTGAACCTCTGCTAGTGACCCGGATTTACCTGTCTACAGACCTGTACCTGCACCTGTATTCTGGGACTTCTCAACGTACTCCTGATCCCAGCACTTGGCTCCTACTTCAGTCCTCATCCTCTGGTTGGGTAGCCTGTGCCTCTTTGTGCCATTCACCCCCTGTCTCACCTCCAGGGGGCGGACTGCGCTCAGTTGCAAGGGTGAACCACTCTCGGCACTTCGGCCTCGGTAAGTACTCTCCTGATAGTACAAGCCAGCCATGTCTGAGGCCGACAGAGTGCATTCACCCCTTGAGGCTTTGTGCCAACAAGTCTCAGCTTTAACTGAAGCCGTACAAAAACTGCAAGAGGGGTACACTCAAGTGGACAGTCGCCTGCAACATCTTTCTGGGTTAGCCGCACCTACCTTGGCAGCCCCCTCAGCTTCCAGCGGAATCTCCGCTCCTCCTGGATCAGCTAATCCTACTGTAATTATGGCTTCACCTGAACCCAGGGTCCCTACCCCTGAACGCTTCACGGGTGACCGTAAGAAGTTCCGGGCCTTCAAGAATGCGTGCTCCCTCTACTTGGCCCTCCAACCCAGGACCTTTTCTTCCGAAGTAGTAAAGGTGGGCTTCATTATTTCACTCCTGGCTGAGGAACCCCAGGCATGGGCCCATAGTCTGATGGAGCAGAGGAACCCAGCATTGAATGCGGTAGAGACCTTTTTTGAAAGTATGGCACAACTTTATGATGATCCGCAACGTGGAGCCACAGCTGAAGCTACTTTACATAACTTACTTCAGGGTCGAAAATGGTCAGCTGATACCGGTTGGAACGAACCGGCCCTCAAATACCAGTATCGCCAGGGGTTATCCGAAGTCTTAAAAGATGAATTGGCAAGATCTGAGACTCCTGACACGCTGGAGGACCTGATTCAAGCTGCCACCAAATTGGACCGGCGCATGCGGGAGAGGCGTTCCGAACGCTTTCAGTCCCCCCGCTCCAACTGGACTTTCACCAGACCTACCTTGTCTCCACCCGCCACTGCGGCTTCAGCCGTGGCCAACCAGGAAACGGAGCCTATGCAGTTGGGGTTGGTCCGGGCCCCTCTCACGGCTGAAGAACGGCTCCGTAGGCGACGGGCGAATCTCTGCCTGTACTGTGGGGCTTCTGGACATTTTCTTAGTACCTGTCCTGTAAGACCGAGTAAGTCCTACCGTCAATGTCTTATGAACTATCAGTCTTCTGGGTTCTCCCAGACTTATGTCGCCCTCTTTGTCTCCGTACAGCTATCGGGAGAGGAGATCCGACTATCAGCAATCATTGATTCCGGTGCCTGCAGCTGCTTCCTTGACGCCACATTAGCTTCCAAATTGCACTTACCTCTGGTCTTGAAGAAACAAAACTTGCAGGTACACTTGGCTGATGGTTCTCTTCCCCGTTCAGGACTTATCACCCATGAAACCCAACCCATCCGGGTCACCACTGACTCTGGCCATCAGGAACTCATTCAGTTCGACATCATCCCATCTCCTATGTTCCCCATCATCTTGGGACTTCCATGGCTACAAATCCATGAACCACAGATTAACTGGGGAAGGAAAGAAGTCTCCTTCTCATCTCCTCACTGCACCCAGCATTGCTTCATTCAGGCCTCCGTTTCCTGCTCCACCATTTCTTCTGTTCCCGAGAGCCTTCTTCATGTACCCCCAGTTTACCTAGAATTCCGAGATGTGTTCGACAAACAACAAGCGAACTGTCTGCCGCCCCATCGGGCATATGATTGTCCCATCGACCTCCTCCCTGGATCAGCGATCCCTTTTGGCCGTATCTTTCCTCTGTCCGAAGTGGAATTAAAGGTCCTCAAGGCCTATATTGATGAGAATCTGGAAAAGGGGTTCATTCGCCCTTCCTCGTCACCAGCTGGAGCTGGCATCTTTTTCGTAGGAAAGAGGGATGGCTCCCTGAGGCCTTGCATCGACTACAGGGAATTAAATAAAATCACAATTAAAAACCAGTATCCCCTGCCACTGATTCCAGAACTGTTCCAGCGTTTCAGATCTGCCCGAATCTTCTCCAAGTTGGATCTACGTGGGGCCTATAATCTTATCCGAATTAGGGCAGGAGACGAATGGAAAACTGCCTTTAGATCCAGATTCGGGCACTACGAATACTTGGTAATGCCCTTTGGGCTCTGTAACGCACCAGCAACTTTCCAGCACCTGGTCAATGATATTTTTCGCAAACATCTCGATGACTTTCTTGTCGTGTATCTGGACGACATCCTTATCTTCTCAGACACCCCGGAACTTCACCGAGTGCACGTGAAACAAGTTCTTTCCATTCTTCGGAGTCACAGTTTGTACCTCAAAGCTGAGAAGTGCGAATTCGAGAAAACTACAGTGCAGTTCTTGGGGTTCATCATTTCTACAAGTGGGGTCTCCATGGACCCACAAAAAGTTAAAGCCATACTGGAGTGGCCCGCTCCGGTAAACAAGAAAGGGGTACAACGATTCATCGGTTTCGCAAATTTCTACCGAAGATTCATTGTTGGCTTTTCCTCCATAGTGGCACCCATCACCAAATTGACTCATCAAGGCACCCAATTCTATTGGTCCCCGGAGGCTCAAGGGGCCTTCGACACGTTAAAGAAGCTGTTTTCGTCAGCTCCCATCCTGATGCATGCAAATCCAGCCTTACCCTTTGTGCTGGAGGTGGATGCATCAGAGACGGCGACGGGAGCTATCCTGTCCCAAAGACTAGGTCCCAAGGCTCTCCTACATCCTGTGGCTTTCGCATCTCGGAAGTTAAGTCCTCCAGAGAGGAATTACGATGTGGGAGATAGAGAATTACTGGCCATCAAGTTTGCCTTGGAAGAGTGGAGATACCTCCTGGAGGGGGCTTCTCATCCAATTATGATTTGGACCGACCACCGAAATTTGGAATACCTCAGGACAGCCAAACGCCTAAAGCCTAGGCAGGCCCGATGGGCTCTTTTCTTTGCTAGGTTTAATTTCCATATCTCGTACAGACCCGGCTCGAAAAATGGGAAGGCAGACGCTCTCTCCAGGATGTTCCACGAAACACCCCAAGAAACTGAACCCAGTACCATTCTTCCACCACAGAATTTTCTTTCTCTCATATTGCAACCTGATCTGATTCCCGCTATTAAGGCAGCATCTGGGCAACTTCCAAATCAAGGAACTCCCCCAATGGAGATTCATGACGGACTACACTGGTTCCAGGGAAAGGTATTTGTTCCCACCGAAGTAAGACCCTTGACACTCAAAACCCTACATGATCTTAAACTTGCAGGACATTTTGGGGTTCGTAAAACAACGGAACTAGTTTCTCGTTCCTTTTGGTGGCCTGGGTGGAGACAAGACTGTCGGGATTATGTGTCGTCTTGTGTGGTTTGTCAACGGAACAAGGGGACCAACTCTAAAGCCTGGGGCCTGCTGAGACCCTTGTCCATTCCTGAGCGTCCATGGGCGGAGATAGCAATGGACTTTATCGTGGAACTACCTTCCTCAGAGGGATTCACCACAATAATGGTCGTAGTAGACCGACTGTCAAAAATGGCACATTTCCTTCCAATTACCGGCACCCCGTCTGCTTCTGCTACAGCCGATATCTTCCTCAAAGAGATTGTCCGACTCCACGGCTTACCTGCAACTATTACCTCGGATAGAGGTCCTCAGTTCACCTCTAAGTTCTGGCGAGAGTTATGCAAGACCCTGGAGATTAAAATATGCCTCTCTTCGGCCTATCATCCCCAAAGTAACGGTCAAACAGAGAGGACAAATCAGTCATTGGAGCAGTATCTTCGTTGTTTTTGCTCAGATTCCCAGGACGAATGGTCCAGTCTTCTACCATTTGCAGAATTTGCTTATAACAACGCGGTCCATACCGCCACCAATCAAACGCCCTTTTGGGCCAACTATGGATTCCATCCTTCCTTCCTACCAGGGTTCCTTCCTGAAATTGCTGTTCCGGCTGTCCAAGACCGAGTACGGTCCCTTCAACAAAACTTCCAAAAAATACAAGAAGCCATGCAAAAAGCTCAGGAGGGGTACGAAAGATACTTTAATCGGGGAAGAAAGGAGAACCCGGATTTTGAAATAGGAGACGAAGTGTGGTTGTCCTCAGTTAACCTCAAGTTAGCTATCCCCACACGGAAATTAGGACCTAAATTTATCGGCCCTTTCAAAATTAAACGGAAAATCAACCCCGTGGCTTTTGAACTTTCTCTGCCGGATTCATACAGGATACACCCTGTCTTCCACGCTTCCCTCCTGAAACCTGTCACTCCCAGTCCTTTCCCGGGCAGAATTGAACCCCCACCTCCACCAGTTCTGGTGGATGGCGAAACGGAATTCGTGGTGGAGAAGATTTTGAGTTGCAGGAAGAAGGGGAGGCAACTCCAATACTTGGTCAAGTGGGAGGGTTATCCCACGGAAGAAAACTCATGGGAGCCCTCAGGAAATCTGCATGCCCCACGTTTAATTCGGGCCTTCCACACCGAGCATCCAGAGCTGATGGCTAGTTTGGGCGTCCGGAGGCCGCCCCTCGGGGGAGGGCACTGTCAGGGAAACAGTCAGTTTAACGCGGTGCGCCGGGTGCCTATGCGCATGCGCGACGGGACGGCGCTCCGGCACATGCGCATTCGCGGCTCGGCGCTCCGACGCACGCGCATGCGCACTAGCGCACGCTTGAGCGTCCCAGTGCGTGACAGCGTCACATGACCACTTACATGGCCTATTTAAGGAAGTGGTTCAGATCAGTCCAGCGCTGGCTTGTCTTCAGCTTCCTGCTTAAGCTCTGTTCCTGTTTCCGGTATCCTGATTGCCTGATTGCCTGTTTTGACCTCGGATTTGCCCTTTGACCTTGCCGCCTTCTCCTGCCCTTGACCTCTGGACTGTTTACTGGACTTACCCGCTTGCTGCCTCTGGCCCCCTTGAACCTCTGCTCGTGACCTGGATTTGTCTGCTGTCTCCTGCCCTGAACCTCTGCTAGTGACCCGGATTTACCTGTCTACAGACCTGTACCTGCACCTGTATTCTGGGACTTCTCAACGTACTCCTGATCCCAGCACTTGGCTCCTACTTCAGTCCTCATCCTCTGGTTGGGTAGCCTGTGCCTCTTTGTGCCATTCACCCCCTGTCTCACCTCCAGGGGGCGGACTGCGCTCAGTTGCAAGGGTGAACCACTCTCGGCACTTCGGCCTCGGTAAGTACTCTCCTGATACAAGTTCCTCCACACCAAACTGATAAAACCATGACCTTTTGGATCTAGGCTTTGAGTTGACCCCCCGTGGCTATAATAGTCTCCACTTTTCTGAGGAGACTTTGCCCAAGATTTGGTGTGTGTGTCGGAATGTGTGGTCATTCTGTTGGTAGATACAGATGTTGGATGAGAAAACGTGGCTCATGATCCCTTTTGGATCTAGGCTTTGAGTTGACCCACCGTGGCTATAATAGCCTCCACTTTTCTGAGCAGACTTTGCCCAAGATTTGGTGTGTCTGTAGGAACGTGTGGCCATTCTGTTGGCAGATACTGATGTTGGATGAGAAGACGTGGCTCACAATCCCAATTCGTCCCAAAGGTGTTCAGTAGGGTTGATGTCAGGGCTCTGTGCAGCACACTCAAGTTCCTCCACACCAAACTGATAAAACCATGACCTTTTGGATCTAGGCTTTGAGTTGACCCCCCGTGACTATAATAGCCTCCACTTTTCTGAGGAGATTTTGCCCAAGATTTGGTGTGTCTGTCGGAATGTGTGGCAAATTCTGTTGGCAGATACAGATGTTGGATGAGAAGACGTGGCTCACAATCCCAATTCGTCCCAAAGGTGTTCAGTGGGGTTGAGGTCAGGGCTCTGTGCAGCACACTCAAGTTCCTCCACACCAAACTGATAAAACCATGACCTTTTGGATCTAGGCTTTGAGTTGACCCCCAGTGGCTATAATAGCCTCCACTTTTCTGAGTAGACTTTAGCCCAAGATTTGGTGTGTCTGTAGGAACGTGTCGTCCATTCTGTTGGCAGATACTGATGTTGGATGAGAAGACGTGGCTCACATTCCCAATTCATCCCAAAGGTGTTCAGTAGGGTTGATGTCAGGGCTCTGTGCAGCACACTCAAGTTCCTCCACACCAAACTGATAAAACCATGACCTTTTGGATCTGGCTTTGAGTTGACCCCCCCCGTGGCTATAATAGCCTCCACTTTTCTGAGCAGACTTCGCCCAAGATTTGGTGTGTCTGTAGGAACGTGTGGCCCTTCTGTTGGCAGATACTGATGTTGGATGAGAAGACCTGGCTCACAATCCCAATTCATCCCAAAGGTGTTCAGTGGGGTTGAGGTCAAGGCAATTGAGTTCCTCAACATCAGATAGGTCACACCATGTCTTTATGGGGCTGGCTTTGTACATAGGGCACAGTCATCCTGCAACAGAAAAGGGTCTTCACCAAATTGCCTTCACAAGGTTGGAAGCACACAATGGTCTATAATGTCTTTTGTTAATGAATTGAACTCTAATCACAGGACATGGGACATCATCCCCAGAAATGGTAAATAATGAACCTCTTGAAGTGGGATTTTTAAGGCAACAACAAAAGATAAATAGAATTATATAACATTTATAAATTTATTGTATAAACAAAACAGAAATATTTATAGCAAAAATATTCATTTCCACATAAAGGATAAAAACAAGACAGATGATAACCATGAGAATAGGTGAAAAATCCGACGCGTTTCCAAACGGCTAATCATTTGCCTATCTTCCTCAGGGAATTAAAAATCACCATCTACAGGATATCAAAACATACTGATTATAAAATGATTTATGTACAAACGCCATCAAGTAACAAATAGTCACAGAGTGGAATTTATGCAAAGAAAAACAACAAATTTCCAAAAAGGTGCCATTAAAGCACACTTACATCATGGTACAGAACATCATATATGGTATTGCTTCCCATTCACTTTCAAACCCTGGATGGATGCCAGCCAAAAAGGGGGGCGAAAAGATTCCAAGCCTCCTTACAAGACAGCGTAGAAACTAAATTTCAGCAGCTCAAATGACGTTTGAACAATAGTGTGGCCACGGCTGGGGAAAAAAGGGGAGGTAATAATTCAAAATGCCAAAAGGGGCTACAGCTAGAGAGATCCCCACCCAGCCCCAAGGTATCCAAAACTCACCCATAATAGTTGTATGAAGAATTCCTAAACAGAACCTCTATAGCACACCATGCCGGTTTGTGGAAAAAACTCCTACAGCACCATGCTGCGGAGAGGAAGGACGTCAAATGCCGTCTCAGGCGTCCTTTTAAAGGTGTTCCTGGTTCCGTCCCGCCCCTAGGGGTGTCACCCGATGACGCTGCACGCTGACGGCGTACAGCAGGGATCCTCAAACTACGGCCCTCCAGCTGTTGCGGAACTACACATCCCATGAGGCATTGTAAAACTCTGACATTCACAGACATGACTGGGCATGATGGGAATTGTAGTTCTTGAACAACTGGAGGGCCGTAGTTTGAAGACCCCTGGCGTACAGCGTCATCGGGGTAAGTCCTGCCAATGGGCTGCAACATGTCCTGGAAACTACCAGGACCAGGATGCAGTGTTGCGGGCAGAGTGCGCATGCGCGAGGGGACGCGCAGCGTCATGCGTCACTGCGCACCGCGCAATCGCCACCAGGCAAAACCTCATAGTCTCCCCCAGACCATAGGGTGCGCATGCGCGCAAACCCTACAGTTCTGAGGTGACGACCAGTGCAAAACCCTGTCAGGAGGGTAGCCAAGCCCCGATGAATATAACTGGCCAAACGCGCCGACCAGATCAGAGGGAAAACCTGGAAAACCATTTAATATAATGTCTTTTGTATGTTGTAGTTCTTTAGGTGATCTTTTTTACCAAATATCTGATGCGCACAAATCCGCAGTTCTTCTTCCAGGCTATATGTTATCCGCTAACTCACTCTCTACTGCAAAAGGTGAATCCTTTCGGGAGATTCAGCAAATCACTTTATTTTATCTCACATTTCGAGCTACAGTAAATTATTTCTGAAACATTAAAGACTCTATTTGGAATTCATTTGGCTTCTCTTTGCTCTGATAAATAAATGCTCATTGCTGCAACTATCTTGCCGAGTGCCTTGTAGCATTATCCCGCCCGGCATCATTTCCCTTATAAATTTGTTTTACTCTCTCAAGAACAAGACGTGATTTCTTCTAAATTATCGCCCTGATTTCAAGTAGCACCTTTAATGTTTGTGTGTTCAAAGAGATCAATAATAACTCATTTAGACATCATTTCTGCTTCGCTGCCACATTAAGCTCCTTATAACATCCGTATTATACACTAATATAATGTTCTGTGCAGGAGTTGTGTTTTTACGTTTGGTTTTTGTATCTATTTGCATGTTTTTTTTTTTCTATTTATGGGAAAATTACTTCTAAATTGCATGTCTTTTTTCTTTGCTTATGTAGCGCACCCCACGTAGGAGCCACAGAAGAAATGGGATTCCCCACCCTGCACAGCTAGCCACACTGATCTTTTGGATGGGGTGTAGGGGTATTATGGGATGCACATTTGACTTTAAACAACTTCAGGGACAACAACTAATACACTATATTGCTAAAAGTATTGGGATGCCTGCTTTTACTAGACATGTACACAACAGAAAAATGTGTTTATTTTCGTTTCGTTTCTTTCGTTTCCGTTGATCTGTAACGATTCGTAAATTCGTAAGTCGTCGGTGTTCGTATTCGTAACGATTCCTATTTTCGTAAGAGTTATTTTTTCGTTGATTAGTTTTTCCGTTAGTTTCATTTTCGTTTATTGGTTTATTCTAAATTCGGACGCATTCATATTTATTCGTACTTTCGTAACATTCGTAACATTCGTAGATTCGTAATCAGAGCATAATTCATAATTTTATGTAATGTGTATGCTATTATTACATTTTAAGAGACACGGAAAGTTACGAATCGAAAAAAAAAAAAAAAAGTTACGAATGTACGAATTTTTTCGTTCAATCCATTCGAAGCACGTTAAGCAGCGCCATTGTAAGAGACGCGGAAAATTACGAATCGCAAAAAAAAAAGTTACGAAGGTACGAATTTTTTCGTTCAATCCATTCGAAGCACGTTAAGCAGCGCCATTGTAAGAGACACGGAAAATTACGAATCGCAAAAAAAAAAGTTACGAATGTACGAATTTTTTCGTTCAATCCATTCGAAGCACGTTAAGCAGCGCCATTGTAAGAGACACGGAAAATTACGAATCGAAAAAAGAAAAAAAAGTTACGAATGTACGAATTTTTTCGTTCAATCCATTCGAAGCACGTTAAGCAGCGCCATTGTAAGAGACACGGAAAATTCCAAATTTAAAAAAAAAAAAAAAAGTTACGAATGTACACATTTTTTCATTCAATCCATTCGAGGCACGTTAAGCAGCGCCATTGTAAGAGACACGGAAAATTACCAATTCAACAAAAAAAAAAAAAAGTTACAAATGTACAAATTTTTTCGTTTATTTTGATTTTCGTTGTTCCTGTTTTCGTTTTTTGGATTTTCTTCTTTCGTAGTTTCCTTGTTTCTAATTTGGTTATTTCGGATTTTCGTTGTTTTTCATATTCGTTCGATTCGATAATTGGTTATTCGTTAAAATTTTTAGCGAATCATTCGTTCATTCGTACGATAACGAATGAATGAATATAACGAATTTTAACGGAAAACGAATTAAAACGAAACCAATTGCACATGTCTACTTTGTAATCGCGGGCAGAATTGCAAGATTCTGCCTGCAATTCCAATACACTCAAGTGTGAACTCTGGTTTTAATGTATTCTTAACTCAAAAAAAGTCCCTTCTATTGCTCTCAGTCTCCCCCATATTCTTTTTTGCTACTGTGATCTGGTTTCTCTGATTTCCTGTTAGAGGGTGGCCATGTTCATTCTCCACAGTCCACATCATATGTAGGAGCATACCCCCCTCTCTCGCTCACTACTGAGATGGACTATGAGATGTGTAGTGTGCAGTGATGTAAGTAACTGAGTTAAAATAAACTGAGTTACATAACGCAGTTACTTTAGAGGGTAACGAGTAATCTAACTGATTACTTTTCCCCTCATGGTAACTCAGTTCCCATTACTTTGGCTTAGTTACCCCAATTACATCTACCGCCACTAGATGGCAGTAGTGTAATTCCGGTGTCCTGCCGAAAAAGTTCCCCCGCCGGATAAGGACCCCCTGTACTGCGCAGGCGCAGGGCTTGCGCAGTACGAAGGACTGCGGAGCTTCCAAAAATTGCCGAACCTAAACAGCTCTGAGTGAACTCTACACCACGCAGGCGCAGTTAACATGTAATTGTACGAGGCGATGCCGCACGCTCCTGATGCTCGTGCTACTCTGCAAGGGGCATCTATCGTGTAAGTAAGGGGCGGGTCTAGTATTACTGTAACCAAGGGGCGCATTTATTATTATTGTTATATATCGAGCTCTGCCCATTAATTTAACATTCGCCCTCTTCTGTAGCCAACCGCCCCTTACACGATATAATAATAATAGACCCGCCCCTTACACAATATAATAATAATAGAACCGCCACTTGCTTACACGCTATAACAGATCTGCCCCTTGGTTAGAGTATTAATAGAGCAGCCCCTTGGTTACACGATATATAACAATAATAATAAATGCGCCCCTTGCTTACAGTAATACTAGACCCGCCCCTTAGTTACACATAAAGAATATTTTAAAAAATAAGTCAGTTACTTTGCTGCGTAACAAATTACTTTTCCAATGTAGTAACTGAGTTACTAACGCAATTACTTTTTGGGGGAAGTAATTTGTAACTTAACTAATTACTTACTTTTTTAAAGTAAGATGACCAACACTGGTAGTGTGCATAGAGCAGGGCACATGACCCAGTGGTCATAACTAGAACCTTCAGGGCCTTGGCGCAAGAAAACATGAAGCCCCCCCCCCCCCCCCCCCAGTGTAGTCTTACAGCCCTGCAGCGGGACCCTTTCACACGTTCTGCAGCGGGCCCCCTTCCTGCCATCTTGGGCACCACAGTGGCGGAATGCCAGGGCCCGGTCGCAAGTGCAGCCTTTGTGACCCTGGTAGTTCCGCCGCTGACATGACCCCAGCTAATGTTCACTACTTGTTTAAAACAAGCGGAAGTGGGGGGGGGGGGAGACTCACACGGTAAGAAATTTCAATCCAGGAGAGGAGCCTGTACAACGGTGCAAGACCGAAGGGAAATCCGGAGGTCAGCCTTATGCGGAATATTCCTTTAATTGTTTTTCTGCTCACTCTTCGTGTGTGTTGGCTATGTTTCATTCCAGCTAGTACACAGCTGACACACATTACATGGGTTTAATCGCACAGCAGGTCAGCCCACATGTGACGGCTGCTGCTGTATTGCAATGCGGAGAACAGAAAGCAGTGCAGAGAGTTGGGAATGTGAACCATAGTACCTGCCATTATCCATTCATAGGGCTCTGTTAGCGCACAATCTATGTGCCGTGCACGCTATTATTCTGAGCTGCGGGGAACTTCATGACAATTTCATCATACAGGAAAAAGGGTAATAATAACAATGCAAATAATAATAATCATGAAAGTTCTTCCTGTACTTGACGCTGATTGCCAACACGAGAGATTCGATTTGTTTTTCTTCTAAAGGAGCAGCGAAGCGGAAAAGTATTCCATATATAATGAATGTTACCTGCTCACCATTCCTGCCCTCCAGGGCTAATTCATAATTTCTCGCTCTCCGCGCGGACAATATGTGTGCCGAGCAAATCTGCGGGTTAGACCCTGGACCACGCTCGGAAAAGTAATTAATATTCAAAGAGTTCCCTTTCCAGAATCACAACCCGAAGAGGAGGAACATGTTTGTTGTTACATTGGGGACTTTGTAGCCCGAGTTATCACCGCACTGCAATCTGGAAAGCATTGTTTGAATTGAAATGCTTGTGTTTTGCCAATTGTATTCCGAATTATGAATTAGATTGCTCAACCAAAGCATTGTTCTAGTTATTTATGGGCGTAGAGTGCAGACCTTGGAACATTTGCATCAGTGTCAGCCTCTGGGGGAAAGTGAAACTGGGACATCGACGCTACAAGAGAAGAGTGCTAAAAGCTGCCAGAGCGCCGAGCCTTTCACATCAGTCCCTGTCCCCAAAGGAGCTAACAATCTAATGTCTCGCAATCACAGTCACGCTTACACTCTAGGCAGCCTTTCTCAACCTTTTTAACATGAAGGAACCCTGGTGTAGTATGTTATATCTAATATATATATATTAGATGTATGTAGTGTTTTTTTTATGTATTTCATATAGGCATTTTATTTAGGCATTCTAAGATAAGTTCATTCTAGGCAGGCCACATTGTTATCTGTTACACATATCAGAGTGGCCAACCACATATCAAAGGGGAACAGATAATGAATGAATGGGCTATGTTAATGTTAATATGCAGATTAGGGCAGCTTTATGACTACAGCTGTTCACAGCTTGGGGTAGGGATGAGCCGAACACCCCGGGTTCGGTTCGCACCAGAACCTTCGAACCGACCGAAAGTTCGCGCGAATTTTCGAACCCTATACGTTATAATGGACGCGAACGTTCGAAATCAAAAGTGCTAATTACAACGGCCAATATGCATGTTAATGTCATAAAACAGGTTTGGGGACCCGGGTCCTGCCCCAGGGGACATATATCAATGCAAAAAGAACTTTTAAAAACTAACGTTTTTTCGGGAGCAGTCATTTTAATGATGCATAAAGTGAAAAAAAAAAAGTGAAATTTTCTTTAAATATGGTACCTGGGGGGTGTCTAAAGTATGCCTGTGAAGTGGCATGTGTTCCCCGTGTTTAGAACTGTCCTTGCACAAAATGACATTTATAAAGGAAAAAAAGAAGCCATTTAAAACCACTTGCGGCTTTAGGTTTGTTCTTAAGTAGAATCTGAACAGGTACATTATGAAGTGTAGCTCCATCCCAAAAAAATCTATTTTTAAGCTTTTTGGAGAACATAGGGAGGGGTTATCACCCCTGTAACATTTGCTGTCTTTGCACATCTGTTCAGAACATGTCACCTAACTTTCCGTCCCAATGACAAATGTTTTTGGAAAAAGTGGGGTTTTAATTGAAACAAGGATTGGTGATAAAGTATCAGTAGAGAGGAGATACCTTTTTCCCAAATTAAATCTAACAGGATAGAATTTCCCTTCCTAGGGGTAGATTTCCTCTCACTTCCTGTTTTCTCTTTCCATTTGCAAGTAGGAGTCGTTTGTAAGTTGGATGTTTGAAAGTAGGGGCCTGGCGTATATACTCTGCAGAAATTTGCCCTATTAGATGTTGGTGTAGCCACAAGACTGGTGGGCACAGGAATGGGCCCTGCTGTGAGTTAATAGATCAAGATTTGTAATTGCATGCACCTGTTGAACAGGGCAGAAAAATTGGGGGTGGTGGTGGTGGACGGTTTTGCCACAAGACTGTAAGCTCTCACAGTTACTCTTGGTGGGCGCAGGAATGGGCCCTGCTGTGAGTTATTAGATCAAGATTTGTAATTGCAAGCACCTGATGAACAGGGCAGAAAAATTGGGCCTTTGGCGGTGGTGGTGGACGGTGTTGCCACAAGACTGTAGGCCCTCATAGTTACTCTTGGTGGGCGCAGGAATGGGCCCTGCTGTGAGTTATTAGATCAAGATTTGTAATTGCAAGCACCTGATGAACAGGGCAGAAAAATTGGGCCTTTGGCGGTGGTGGTGGACAGTGTTGCCACAAGACTGCAGGCCCTCATAGTTACTCTAGGTGGGCGCAGGAATGGGCCCTGCTGTGAGTTATTAGATCAAGATTTGTAATTGCAAGCACCTGATGAACAGGGCAGAAAAAATTGGGCCTTTGGCGGTGGTGGTGGACGGTGTTGCCACAAGACTGCAGGCCCTCATAGTTACTCTTGGTGGGCGCAGGAATGGGCCCTGCTGTGAACTATTAGATCAAGATTTGTAATTACCCGCCCCTGTTAAACAGGGGCTGAAAAATTGTGCCTTAGGCACTGGTGCTGGTGCCACAACACTGCAACCCCTCACAGAGACTGTACTTGGAGCACAGCAGTCACACGTGTTGCGAAGCATTTTTTTAAAAAATTGTAAGTACCCGCCCCTGTTAAACAGGGGCTGAAAAATTGTGCCTTAGGCACTGGTGCTGGTGCCACAACACTGCAACACGGCCCTCACAGAGACTGTACTTGGAGCACAGCAGTCACACGTGTTGCGAAGCATTTTTTTAAAAAATTGTAAGTACACGCCCCTGTTAAACAGGGGCTGAAAAATTGTGCCTTAGGCACCGGTGCTGGTGCCACAACACTGCAACCCGGCCCTCACAGATACTGTACTTGGAGCACAGCAGTCACACGTGTTGCGAAGCATTTTTTTAAAAAATTGTAAGTACCCGCCCCTGTTAAACAGGGGCTGAAAAAATTGTGCCTTAGGCACTGGTGCTGGTGCCACAACACTGCAACACGGCCCTCACAGAGACTGTACTTGGAGCACAGCAGTCACACGTGTTGCGAAGCATTTTTTTAAAAAATTGTAAGTACCCGCCCCTGTTAAACAGGGGCTGAAAAATTGTGCCTTAGGCACTGGTGCTGGTGCCACAACACTGCAACACGGCCCTCACAGAGACTGTACTTGGAGCACAGCAGTCACACGTGTTGCGAAGCATTTTTTAAAAAAATTGTAAGTACACGCCCCTGTTAAACAGGGGCTGAAAAATTGTGCCTTAGGCACTGGTGTGGTGGCATGGATCATTGAGGAGGAGGAAGAGGATAGTCAGTGAACATAAGAGGACAGTCACTCAGCATCAGCATAGGCAGTCTTGAAGGGATGTGACATTAAAAATTATTCGGTTATATCCGCCTCAGGTGCCTGGTAGCTGGTGGTGATCCAAGACTGATTCATTTTGATGAATGTCAGTCGATCAACCGAGGCGGTGGACAGGCGCACCCTATGATCAGTCACAAATCCTCCAGCAGCACTGAATGTGCGTTCGGAAAGAACGCTGGAGGCAGGACAGGCCAGTAGCTCAATTGCATACTGTGCAAGCTCTGGCCAGTGATCCATCCTCAGGACCCAGTAAGCCAGAGGATTTTCGGTGGGAAAGGTGTCCAAGTCTGACCTTGCCCCAAGGTATTCCTGCACCATGTATATCAGACGCTGGCGATGGTTGCTGGAACCGATCATACCTTGGGGCTGCGGACTAAAAAATTGTCTGAACGCATCGGTCAGACGTCCACCTTCCCCACCGCTCCTTCTGCCACTGACCGAAGCCTCAGCAACTCGTCGCCCAGGACCAGGAGTTTGTAGCCTCCCAGTTTCTGGGAACGCGTTGCACAGACCTTTCTGCAAGGCCTCCCTGAGATGTCTCATCCTCTGCTCCCTCTGCGACGGCAAGATAAGGTCCGCAACCTTACCCTTGTACCGCGGATCAAGGAGAGTGGCCAGCCAGTAATGGTCCCTCTCCTTGATCCGAAGAACACGAGGATCCTTCCGCAGGCTTTGCAGGATCAGGGAGGCCATGCAGCGTAGGTTAGCTGAGGCATTCGGTCCGGAGTCTTCTGGGTCACTGAGGATGACATGATCGCCAGCCACCTCCTCCCAGCCACGTACAAGTCCACTGGTTTGTTGGGACTGTACATCATCCCTAAAAGACTGCTGCTGCTGATGCTGAGTGCCAGGCTCCACCTCCATGCTCACACAATCCTCCTCCTCCTCCTCCTCATCCTCTTCCTGTGTGATGGGTGGGACAGGAGGAACACTGTCCGGATAAAGGGGGCCTTGAGAGGCAAGGAAGTCCTCCTCTTCCTGCCTCTGTTCTGCCTCAAGTGCCCTGTCCATTATCCCACGCAGCGTATGCTCCAACAGGTGGACAAGAGGGACAGTGTCACTGATGCATGCACTGTCACTGCTCACCATCCTCGTGGCCTCCTCAAATGGTGAGAGGACAGTGCATGCATCCCTGATCATGCTCCACTGACGTGGGGAAAAAAAACCAAGCTCCCCTGACCCTGTCCTGGTGCCGTAGTCGCAAAGGTACTCATTGATGGCCCTCTGCTGCGTGTGCAGTCGCTGCAGCATGGCCAACGTTGAGTTCCACCTGGTGGGCATGTCACATATTAGGTGGTTCTTGGGCAGGTTCAGCTCCTTTTGCAGCTCAGTCAGCCGAGCACTGGCATTATAAGATCGGCGGAAATGCACACAGACTTTCCTGGCCTGCCTCAGGACATCCTGTAAGCCTGGGAACCTGCCCAAGAACCGCTGCACCACCAGGTTGAGGACGTGAGCCATGCAGGGCACATGGGTGAGCTGCCCCTGTCGCAGGGCGGAGAGGAGGTTGGTGCCATTGTCAGAAACGACCATTCCTGGCTTAAGCTGACGTGGCGTCAACCACCTCTCGGCCTGCCCCTGCAGAGCTGCCAGAACCTCTGGCCCAGTGTGGCTCCTGTCCCCCAAACACACCAGCGCAAGCACGGCATGGCATCTTTTTGCCTGCGTACTTGCGTAGCCCCTTGTACGCCTACGGAGCACCGCTGGTTCCAAGGACAGAGCACTGGAGGAAGAAGAAGAGGAGGGGGTGGAGGAGAGAGGTGTGTCACAACCAGTAGCAGTAGTCGCGTTTTGGAGGCGTGGTGGCGGAACAACCTCCAACACTACTGCACCTTGTCCTGCATCCCTCCCAGCTGCCAATAGAGTGACCCAATGGGCCGTGAAAGAAAGGTACCGTCCCTGTCCATGCCTGCTGGACCATGAGTCAGCGGTAATATGCACCTTACCGCTGACCGCCCTGTCCAGCGAGGCATGGACATTGCCCTCCACATGCCGGTAGAGAGACGGAATCGCCTTCCGCGAGAAAAAGTGGCGTTTGGGAACCTGCCACTGAGGAACCGCACATTGAACAAACTCACGGAAGGGGGCCGAGTCTACCAACTGAAAAGGCAGCAGTTGAAGTGCTAGCAATTTAGCCAGGCTAGCATTCAACTGCTGGGCATGTGGATGGCTGGGAGTGTACTTCTTTCTACGGTCCAGCAGCTGGGGCAGGGAAATTTGCCTGCTGCAATCGGACGTCGGTGTACTGCAAGTACTTGGTTGTGACACACCTAATTCTACACCTTCAGTCCTCTCAGAGCAGCTTTCAGAGAGGACTGAAGGTGTAGTGGGGATGGAGATCCCAGCTGAGGAGGAGCAAGGAGAGGTCCGCTTAGTTCTTTGGTGTGGGTCTTTTATGTGTGCCTGCCAACGAGCTGCATGGCAGGTCGCCATATGTCTGGTCATGCTTGTGGTGCCCAAGCGGCTGATGTTTTGGCCACGCGAGATACGCTTGAGACAAATATTGCAAATAGCAGTGGTGCGATCTGCTGCACTCGTCTCAAAAAAGGCCCACACCAAAGAACTTTTCTGATAACGTGCAGAGGCAGCGCCCTGCACAGGCGGAGCTCTGCGGTGTTGTACAGTTGCTGTGCTGGCCTCTACCTGGCCTCCAGGGGGCACCCTGCCTCGTTGGACATGTGACGCCGCATCCTCCTCCTCCTCGTCCTCCTCCTCATCCTCTCTCCCTTCAGGCACCCACGTGGAGTCAGTGACCTCATCATCCCCTCCCTCTTCACCACTAGAGCAAACCTGGCAGTAAGCTGCAGCTGGTGGAACAGTACTGCCAGATTCCTCAAGCTGGGTATCATCATCCGAGCCTTCGAATCGTTGGGCATCCTCCTGGAGCATGTACCCAACACTGTGCTCAAAGAGTTCGGGGGACTCCTCAGGAGGACATGGTGGGTCTAGGGAAGGGGTGGCTGATGATGCTCTGTCAGTACCCTGAGCCTGGGTGAGAGAGGATGAGGAGGATGAGGAGGGCTTGGTCATCCATTCTACCAAGCCTTCAGCATGATGCGGCTCCACATGTCCAGCTGCCGAAAACAAAGACGCGCGTGTCCCATGGCCACGTGCTGATGACGATGCACGACCACGTCCACGTCCACGGCCACGTCCACTAGAAACAGAGCCTGCCTGCCCTGTGCTCTTGGCTCTGCACGCTCTGCCTCCCCTTGGTGGTCTTCCAGCCATTGTAGTCGGTAGTCCTGTGGGTGCTGCTGAGAAGAATATATAGGAGCTCTGTGTGATGCCACTAACACACTAGAAGTCCTGTGGGTGCTTCTGCAAAGAAAATAGAGGAGCTCTGTGTGATGCCACTAACACACTAGAAGTCCTGTGGGTGCTTCTGCAAAGAAAATAGAGGAGCTCTGTGTGATGCCACTAACACACTAGAAGTCCTGTGGGTGCTTCTGCAAAGAAAATAGAGGAGCTCTGTGTGATGCCACTAACACACTAGAAGTCCTGTGGGTGCTGCTGAGAAGAAAATATAGGAGCTCTGTGTGATGCCACTAACACACTAGAAGTCCTATGGGTGCTTCTGCAAAGAAAATAGAGGAGCTCTGTGTGATGCCACTAACACACTAGAAGTCCTGTGGGTGCTTCTGCAAAGAAAATAGAGGAGCTCTGTGTGATGCCACTAACACACTAGAAGTCCTGTGGGTGCTTCTGCAAAGAAAATAGAGGAGCTCTGTGTGATGCCACTAACACACTAGAAGTCCTGTGGGTGCTTCTGCAAAGAAAATAGAGGAGCTCTGTGTGATGCCACTAACACACTAGAAGTCCTGTGGGTGCTTCTGCAAAGAAAATAGAGGAGCTCTGTGTGATGCCACTAACACACTAGAAGTCCTGTGGGTGCTGCTGAGAAGAAAATATAGGAGCTCTGTGTGATGCCACTAACACACTAGAAGTCCTATGGTGCTTCTGCAAAGAAAATAGAGGAGCTCTGTGTGATGCCACTAACACACTAGAAGTCCTGTGGGTGCTTCTGCAAAGAAAATAGAGGAGCTCTGTGTGATGCCACTAACACACTAGAAGTCCTGTGGGTGCTTCTGCAAAGAAAATAGAGGAGCTCTGTGTGATGCCACTAACACACTAGAAGTCTTGTGGTGCAAAGAAAATAGAGGAGCTCTGTGTGATGCCACTAACACACTAGAAGTCCTGTGGGTGCTTCTGCAAAGAAAATAGAGGAGCTCTGTGTGATGCCACTAACACACTAGAAGTCCTGTGGGTGCTGCTGAGAAGAAAATATAGGAGCTCTGTGTGATGCCACTAACACACTAGAAGTCCTATGGGTGCTTCTGCAAAGAAAATAGAGGAGCTCTGTGTGATGCCACTAACACACTAGAAGTCCTATGGGTGCTTCTGCAAAGAAAATAGAGGAGCTCTGTGTGATGCCACTAACACACTAGAAGTCCTGTGGGTGCTTCTGCAAAGAAAATAGAGGAGCTCTGTGTGATGCCACTAACACACTAGAAGTCCTATGGGTGCTTCTGCAAAGAAAATAGAGGAGCTCTGTGTGATGCCACTAACACACTAGAAGTCCTGTGGGTGCTTCTGCAAAGAAAATAGAGGAGCTCTGTGTGATGCCACTAACACACTAGAAGTCCTGTGGGTGCTTATGCAAAGAAAATAGAGGAACTCTGTGTGATGCCACTAACACACTAGAAGTCCTGTGGGTGCTTATGCAAAGAAAATAGAGGAGCTCTGTGTGATGGGACTAACACACTTCAAGTCCTATAGGTGCTTCTGAGAAGAAAATGTAGGTCTGTGTGTAATGGGACTAACACACTTCAAGTCCTATAGGTGCTTCTGGGAACAAAATATATGATCTCTGTGTGATGGGACTAACACACTTCAAGTCCTATAGGTGCTTCTGAGAACAAAATATATGATCTCTGTGTGATGGGACTAACACACTTCAAGTCCTATAGGTGCTTCTGGGAAGAAAATGTAGGTCTGTGTGTAATGGGACTAACACACTTCAAGTCCTATAGGTGCTTCTGGGAAGGAAATAAAGGTCTGTGTGATGGGACTAACACACTTCAAGTCCTATAGGTGCTTCTGGGAACAAAATATATGATCTCTGTGTGATGGGACTAACACACTTCAAGTCCTATAGGTGCTTCTGGGAAGAAAATGTAGGTCTGTGTGTAATGGGACTAACACACTTCAAGTCCTATAGGTGCTTCTGGGAAGGAAATAAAGGTCTGTGTGATGGGACTAACACACTTCAAGTCCTATAGGTGCTTCTGGGAACAAAATATATGATCTCTGTGTGATGGGACTAACACACTTCAAGTCCTATAGGTGCTTCTGGGAAGAAAATGTAGGTCTGTGTGTAATGGGACTAACGCACTTCAAGTCCTATAGGTGATTCTGGGAACAAAATATATGATCTCTGTGTGATGGGACTAACACACTTCAAGTCCTATAGGTGCTTCTGGGAAGGAAATAAAGGTCTGTGTGATGGGACTAACACACTTCAAGTCCTATAGGTGCTTCTGGGAAGAAAATGTAGGTCTGTGTGTAATGGGACTAACACACTTCAAGTCCTATAGGTGCTTCTGGGAACAAAATATATGATCTCTGTGTGATGGGACTAACACACTTCAAGTCCTATAGGTGCTTCTGGGAAGGAAATGTAGGTCTGTGTGTAATGGGACTAACACACTTCAAGTCCTATAGGTGCTTCTGGGAAGGAAATAAAGGTCTGTGTGATGGGACTAACACACTTCAAGTCCTATAGGTGCTTCTGGGAACAAAATATATGATCTCTGTGTGATGGGACTAACACACTTCAAGTCCTATAGGTGCTTCTGGGAAGAAAATGTAGGTCTGTGTGTAATGGGACTAACACACTTCAAGTCCTATAGGTGCTTCTGGGAAGGAAATAAAGGTCTGTGTTATGGGACTAACACACTTCAAGTCCTATAGGTGCTTCTGGGAAAAAAAATATATGATCTCTGTGTGATGGGACTAACACACTTCAAGTCCTATAGGTGCTTCTGGGAACAAAATATATGATCTCTGTGTGATGGGACTAACACACTTCAAGTCCTATAGGTGCTTCTGAGAAGAAAATGTAGGTCTGTGTGTAATGGGACTAACACACTTCAAGTCCTATAGGTGCTTCTGGGAACAAAATATATGATCTCTGTGTGATGGGACTAACACACTTCAAGTCCTATAGGTGCTTCTGAGAACAAAATATATGATCTCTGTGTGATGGGACTAACACACTTCAAGTCCTATAGGTGCTTCTGGGAAGAAAATGTAGGTCTGTGTGTAATGGGACTAACACACTTCAAGTCCTATAGGTGCTTCTGGGAAGGAAATAAAGGTCTGTGTGATGGGACTAACACACTTCAAGTCCTATAGGTGCTTCTGGGAACAAAATATATGATCTCTGTGTGATGGGACTAACACACTTCAAGTCCTATAGGTGCTTCTGGGAAGAAAATGTAGGTCTGTGTGTAATGGGACTAACACACTTCAAGTCCTATAGGTGCTTCTGGGAAGGAAATAAAGGTCTGTGTGATGGGACTAACACACTTCAAGTCCTATAGGTGCTTCTGGGAACAAAATATATGATCTCTGTGTGATGGGACTAACACACTTCAAGTCCTATAGGTGCTTCTGGGAAGAAAATGTAGGTCTGTGTGTAATGGGACTAACACACTTCAAGTCCTATAGGTGCTTCTGGGAACAAAATATATGATCTCTGTGTGATGGGACTAACACACTTCAAGTCCTATAGGTGCTTCTGGGAAGGAAATAAAGGTCTGTGTGATGGGACTAACACACTTCAAGTCCTATAGGTGCTTCTGGGAAGAAAATGTAGGTCTGTGTGTAATGGGACTAACACACTTCAAGTCCTATAGGTGCTTCTGGGAACAAAATATATGATCTCTGTGTGATGGGACTAACACACTTCAAGTCCTATAGGTGCTTCTGGGAAGGAAATAAAGGTCTGTGTGATGGGACTAACACACTTCAAGTCCTATAGGTGCTTCTGGGAAGAAAATGTAGGTCTGTGTGTAATGGGACTAACACACTTCAAGTCCTATAGGTGCTTCTGGGAACAAAATATATGATCTCTGTGTGATGGGACTAACACACTTCAAGTCCTATAGGTGCTTCTGGGAAGAAAATGTAGGTCTGTGTGTAATGGGACTAACACACTTCAAGTCCTATAGGTGCTTCTGGGAAGGAAATAAAGGTCTGTGTGATGGGACTAACACACTTCAAGTCCTATAGGTGCTTCTGGGAACAAAATATATGCTCTCTGTGTGATGGGACTAACACACTTCAAGTCCTATAGGTGCTTCTGAGAAGAAAATGTAGGTCTGTGTGTAATGGGACTAACACACTTCAAGTCCTATAGGTGCTTCTGGGAACAAAATATATGATCTCTGTGTGATGGGACTAACACACTTCAAGTCCTATAGGTGCTTCTGGGAAGGAAATAAAGGTCTGTGTGATGGGACTAACACACTTCAAGTCCTATAGGTGCTTCTGGGAAGAAAATGTAGGTCTGTGTGTAATGGGACTAACACACTTCAAGTCCTATAGGTGCTTCTGGGAACAAAATATATGATCTCTGTGTGATGGGACTAACACACTTCAAGTCCTATAGGTGCTTCTGGGAAGAAAATGTAGGTCTGTGTGTAATGGGACTAACACACTTCAAGTCCTATAGGTGCTTCTGGGAACAAAATATATGATCTCTGTGTGATGGGACTAACACACTTCAAGTCCTATAGGTGCTTCTGGGAAGAAAATGTAGGTCTGTGTGTAATGGGACTAACACACTTCAAGTCCTATAGGTGCTTCTGGGAAGAAAATGTAGGTCTGTGTGTAATGGGACTAACACACTTCAAGTCCTATAGGTGCTTCTGGGAACAAAATATATGATCTCTGTGTGATGGGACTAACACACTTCAAGTCCTATAGGTGCTTCTGGGAAGAAAATGTAGGTCTGTGTGATGGGACTAACACACTTCAAGTCCTATAGGTGCTTCTGGGAACAAAATATATGATCTCTGTGTGATGGGACTAACACACTTCAAGTCCTATAGGTGCTTCTGGGAAGAAAATGTAGGTCTGTGTGATGGGACTAACACACTTCAAGTCCTATAGGTGCTTCTGGGAACAAAATATAGGAGCTCTGCCTGCCTGCCACGAACACACTACAAGTCCTATAGGTGCTTCTGGTAACAAAATATAGGAGCTCTGCCTGCCTGCCACGAACACACTACAAGTCCTATAGGTGCTTCTGGTAACAAAATATAGGAGCTCTGCCTGCCTGCCACTAACACACTACAAGTCCTATAGGTGCTTCTGGTAACAAAATATAGGAGCTCTGCCTGCCTGCCACGAACACACTACAAGTCCTATAGGTGCTTCTGGTAACAAAATATAGGAGCTCTGCCTGCCTGCCACGAACACACTACAAGTCCTATAGGTGCTTCTGGTAACAAAATATAGGAGCTCTGCCTGCCTGCCACGAACACACTACAAGTCCTATAGGTGCTTCTGGTAACAAAATATAGGAGCTCTGCCTGCCTGCCACTAACACACTACAAGTCCTATAGGTGCTTCTGGTAACAAAATATAGGAGCTCTGCCTGCCTGCCACGAACACACTACAAGCTCCTCTTTCTTAATCAATCTTTGTAACTGAATCTATCTAACTCAATCTCTGTAAGTAAATCTCTCTAACTAACTAAATGCAGCAGAGTGTCACAGATCTAGCCTGCTCAATCTGCGCCGGAACAGCATGTGACCGGCGCAGACGGCGTGGCGGCCTTTTATAGGGGGGGCGTGTACTACAGCCCCTGAGCTGTAATTGGCTACAGGCGTCCTGCCTGTAGCCAATTATGGCTCTTCGAAATTCCGGGGCTGTGATTGGCCAAGCATGCGGGGTCACAGTGCATGCTTGGCCAATCATCAGCCAGCAATGCACTGCGCCGGCCGCGCCGGCCGCAATGCATTGCGGGGCCGCTCGCATCACACGAACGTGATGCGAGCGGCCAAAATAGTTCTGGGCTCGCCGAGCGAGCGAACGCCCGGTGCTCGATGCGAACGTGGGTTCGCATCGAGCACCGGGCCCATCCCTAGCTTGGGGTTATCTGCTGTCACTCTGAAAGACAGGAGCAGATCAAAGCAAATTGCTCAGCTATTCAGAGTATTTGAGAAGACATTCAGGCTGGCTTTCAGTCTAAGAAAAACGATCTCAGAGAAGGGTCTGTGATCATGAAGGCACAAGTCTAGGGAAGATATTCCTTGTCATATGAACTCTGTTGGATTTTTATCATCTGCAAGAATGTTCTGTTTTAGAAGTCAATAAAGTGCTTCTCTCTGGGAGAATTGGGTTTGCTGCGGAAACAATACTTTTAATAACTACAAACCATCTACGAAGAACTAAATATTAGATCACTACACCTTGAATAAATGTTAATGTATGGAGGAGCCATTGAACTAATGTTAATGTATGGAGGAACCCTTGAATAAATGTTAATGTATGGAGGAGCCATTGAACTAATGTTTATGTATGGAGGAACCATTGAACTATAGTTCATGTGTAGCGGCCATAACCCCAAGGGGCGGCCTTGACTTTCTGGGCTTACCAGTTACCTCCTTGTGGCTTGTCGGTTGTTGTCTAGGGGTTTCCAGGGTTAATACCCAGTGACTTCAGATGCTGACACATAAAAGTCCTTTTCAAGGTTTTTATTTTGCAGTGGTAACATCCAACAATAACACAGTCTCTGATGGGAATAGAGGACACGGGTGATAAAACTCAGGAACTTTGAACTGCTGACATCCACTGAATGTCTCTAATTCACCCAGAGAGTAGCCCCTTGCAGCTGGGCGCTTCACTGCTGGATAAACCTCTAGCCAGAGATCTAGCAGCCAACATGTGATCCGGAAACTTTGCAAAGTCTTTGCCACAGACTAACTTGTAACTGAAGATGAATAGGAACCTTTCTCATAGTACCTGGATCTCTCAGCCTTCTTGGCGATGCTGCGGGAAGTGTGGATTCTCTAGTGTCCATACAACTCAGCTCCCAGGCTCTTACCGAGCAGCCAGCTTGTTGGCCCTCCTCCGAAGAGTCCTCCCCTGGTCACTTGTACGAGTTGCCGTGTCCCTCCAATACCGAGAACACACCAGGACGCCTTTGAATCCTCCTTCAGTTACTGGGCATCGGACTAGCCAGTTCTGAGGCTCGGGAACAGACGGATCCCCACCCCAGACCATGAGGGCCTCTGGGGCTGGTCAGAATGACCATGCTTGCGAGACGGCAAACACTTCTAGGCCCGGGACCCCTCGCAGGGCTGCCCCAGACCAGAAGCAGGAAATCAAAGCAGCAGCCGAACCCCGAACACGTGACTTCAGCACCTTAAATACCCCTTCCCAGACTACGCAGCGGGGCCAGACGCGCCCACTGATTGGCTCCGGGAACAGATTGGTACCTAAGACGTGGTACCAAGAGGCTTGGTTCTCAGCCTGTCATGGGTGCCTCACTGCACCTATGACCAGGCGGAACCCTAATACAGCCCAGTCAGACTGATGCCAAAGTAAAAGACCTAAACAACTAACCCCCAGAACTCCGTTACAGTTCTGGGAAAACTAAATTTGCATTATAGCGCACACTTTAGAAAAGTGTCGGCGCTACATAAAGTTCAAACGTTCTATGAGTATTTTATAACTAGTTACTGTCCTGCCTTATATTCTAGTTAAAATGTGTTGGGGGCCACATAGCTGGCCTAACCTGTGTGTTATGGTCTTCATTAATCTTTATTAAGCCCCACATTTGCATGTCTTCTATGTTACATGCTTGGAGCGAGCAAGGATTGTTCGCTGCTCTATTAAAACGGTCTTTCTTTGTTTTTTACTAAAACAACTAATAAAAACTTTTGAAACAGAGTTCAGTTTTGAATTTTGTTCCTGACACCTGAAGATCCCATGCTGAACACACCGAGAGGAACGAGGCTTTTAATCCAGGCCATGTCCCCGCATGGGGGCTCCCTGGGATCTTGCCTGCTGTCTGACCCATTTGGAAGAGCTGAGATGTGCCAACCTGAATATGGATAAATAATTGACTCTCTGCTGTGATTTTATGTCTCTGGGTACATTGTCTCCATTATGGACAATAGAAAACTAACTGGGTTATTTGCTGAGGGGGTGCTCCATTGTGTACAATATGGTACACTGTATAAAATAATAATAATTACCTTAAAGAGAATATTTCATCTAAATGTGAATAAAATTGATAATTTATCTAAAGTTTAAAAAAAAATAAAATTTCTCTGCACCATTTGTTCCATCACCTACCTGTGATAAGGTACAGTACGTCCCACAATGTGCAGGATAAGAATTGTTCTAGGAGGAGATATTTGGGAATGTGTTCTATGAGTGGTGGTTTGAGAAGATTAATGTTGGAGGGGGGGGGGGGGGGGTAAGGGAAGATACATTGTGCTAGAAGGGGGAATCTCCCCGTTCTGCGGCTCCCTGACACGATCGTGGGACACCGGCGGACATTCAGTTGTGCTCACAGAATAGGCAATATGGGGGAGGGGGGGCTTAGTGGTAGAAGGTAATTTTTTATTTTTTTGGGGGGCGGGGGATTTGTGCTAGCAGGGATGATTGATGGTATTTGTGCTGGAAGGGGAATTTGTGCTGGAAGGGGAAATTTGGAGGGGGGGGGGGGTTAGGGGGGGGGGGCATTTGTGTTAGGATGGGGGTATGGGGAGAATTTGTGCTGGGAGCGGGGATTTGGAGTGGGGAGAGGATTTGTGTTCAGAGGGGAAATTTGAGGGGTAGAGGATTTGTACTAGGAGGGAGGTATATTTTTTTATGGGGGGGGGGGGTGGATTTGTGCTGGGGACATATGGAAAATAAGAGGATTTCTCTAGCGCACAGGTGTCAAACTGACAAGGACAGACGGTGCACCGGCCTTGTGCATTACCTTTGTAACACAGAAATTTATTAAAAATAAAGTACTCACAAACGAGAAATAAAATCAAGCGAATAGGGCAGAGTCCATCAACGGCCTTATCCAATAGGACTTGAGCAGGATAAGAGCAGTTAAAAATGATCTGACACGTTTTGAGGGGAACCCCCCTTCCTCAGAGTCAAACTGGCGCCCCCTCCAGCTGTTTCAAAACTAAAAGTCCAAGGAGGCGTTGCAAGGCTGAGAGTTACAAGCATGGCAAGCAGTTCGAGGCATGATGGGACTTGTAGTTCTGCAACAGCTGGAGGGCCACCAGTTTGACACACCTGCTCTAGGGGTGTCTGTTCAGAGAATATCTTAAAAAAATGGGGGGGGGGGGGGGTTATGCAATCTTCAGGGCTAAAATTATTGTTTATACGTGTGGAAAAAATGCTATGGCAGTGAAAAGGTTAAAGGCTAATCAAAAAAAAAAAAAACAGTGGATTCCTCCATCCACACAATCTAGAAGGATGGAGGAATCCTCCCCTCTGTGCTATTGTATTCTGACTGATGTAAGTAGAGGCTCCGCTGGGTTCCTCCCTCCCTCTCTCTCCCTCTCTCCCTCCCTCTCCCTCCATCCCTCGTTCATCTCAGATGCTAACGGCACAACCTTAAAGCAACGCCCACCATTTAGATGAAACCACACCCATTTTCACCAAGTGGGAGGGGTGAAAAAGGAAGGGTGGGGTCTGGTGCCCCCCCATCCTAAAACACTTCACCAGCCGCCACTGAATATTTACCCCATCCAAAACAAAAAAGTGGGTTTGCCTTCCCTTTAATACAGTTACCACCATACTTAATACTTCAATCACCCGCAATCCATCGCTCCAAGCAGCATCCACTCGGCGCCCGGCCGGGTGCTTTGTTCTCAGTGTGAGAACAAAGTCACTTCCGGCGGGTGACAAAAAGATGCCCGCCGTGAGGACTAATCCCCTTGTGTTCAGTGGAGAGGGGAGGCACCTCCCCTCTCCACTGAACACACAGAGAAAGCCAGGAACTAGCTACAGACGCGGCCTGAAGGAGTGCTGTGCTGCCAGGGACACAGATGTGAGGAGGACCCTGCTGATCCACTAATGGGGACACAGATGTAAGGAGGGACTCAGCTGGGGACACAGATGTAAGGAGGGGCTCTGCTGGGGACACAGATGTATGGAGGGGCTCTGCTGGGGACACAGATGTAAGGAGGGGCTTCGCTGGGGACACAGATGTAAGAAGGGGCTCCGCTGTCGACACAGATGTATGGAGGGGCATCGCTGGGGACACAGATGTAAGGAGGGGCTCCGCTGGGGACACAGATGTAAGGAGGGACTCCGATGGGATCACAGATGTACGGAGGGGCTCCGCTGGGGACACAGATGTATGGAGGGACTCCACTGGGGACACAGATGTATGGAGGGGCTCCTCTAGGTTCCTCCCTCCCGTTCTCCCTCTCCCCCCATCCCTCGTTCATCTCAGACGCTAACCCAGAGCCGATCGGCCCTATAGGCACACTATGCACGCTGCTTAGGGCCCCCCTGCACCTCTGGCCATTTAGAGTGCAGTGAGGAGAGGTGAGAGGAGGTGGAAAGCGGCGATCGGCAGCTCTATGGTGCCTGAGTGGGCGGCGGGATCTCCCTGGGGTTTGTAGTACTCTCAGTTTATACAGTGGAGAGGAGAAGGGAGGGGCCTCTGACCCAGGCAGGTATCAGTTTCACTTTCACTCTGCTTGAACACTGTTGCTGATGCCCGGGTCAGAGGCCCCTCCCCTCTCCGCTGTATACATTCGGAGATAGAACTACTAGCCCCAGGGAGATCCCCCTGCCTGTGGACCCCATATAGCTGCCGATCGCCGCCTCCCACCTCCACCAGCCAGGTACAGGGGAACCTCTGCAAGGGGGGGTAGTCAGCTGTTTGGGGGCCAAAATGTAAGAGGGGGGGCTTTCTGGGGACACTAATGTAAGAGGGGGGCCCTCTGGGGACACTGATGTAAGGACGGGGCCCTCTGGGGACACAGATGTAAGGATGGGGCCCTCTGGGAACACTGATGTAAGGACAGGGCCCTCTGGGGACACTGATGTAAGGAGGGGCCCTCTGGGGACACTGATGTAAGAGGGGGACCTCTGGGGACACTGATGTAAGAGGGGGCCCTCTGGGGACACTAATGTCAGAGGGGGGGGGGCTCTCTGGGGACCCTGTGTAAGGAGGGGCTCTCTGGGGACCCTGTGTAAGGAGGGGCTCTCTGGGGATACTAATTTAAGAGGGAAGGCTCTCTTGGGACACTAATTTAAGAGGGAAGGCTCTCTTGGGACACTAATGTAAGGGGAGGCTCTCTGGGGACCCTGGTGTAAGGGAGGCTCTCTGGGGACCCTGGTGTAAGGGGAGGCTCTCTGAGGACCCTGATGTAAGGGGAGGCTCTCTGGGGACCCTGATGTAGGGGGATACCCTCCGGGGACCCTGATGTAAGTAGGGAGGCTCACTGGGGACCCTGATGTAAGGAGGGGCTCTCTGAGGACACTGATGTAAGGGGGGCTCTCTGGGGACCCTGATGTAAGGAGGGGCTTTCTGGGGACCCTGATGTAAGGAGGGGCTCTCTGGGGACTCTGATGTAAGGGGAGGCTCTCTGGGGACCCTGATGTAAGGGGGGGCTCTCTGGGGACCCTAATGTAGGGGGAGGCTCTCTGGGGACCCTGATGTAAGGGGGGGGGCTCTCTGGGGACCCTGATGTAAGGGGGGGCTCTCTGGGGACCCTGATGTAAGGGGGGCTCTCTGGGGACCCTGATGTAAGGGGGGGCTCTCTGGGGGACCCTGATGTAAGGGGGGGGCTCTCTAGGGACCCTGATGTAAGGGGGGGGGGGGCTCTCTGGGGACCCTAATGTAGGGGGAGGCTCTCTGGGGACCCTAATGTAGGGGGAGGCTCTCTGGGGACCCTAATGTAGGGGGAGGCTCTCTGGGGACCCTAATGTAGGGGGAGGCTCTCTGGGGACCATGATGTAGGGGAGGCTCTCTGGGGACCCTAATGTAGGGGGAGGCTCTCTGGGGACCATGATGTAGGGGGAGGCTCTCTGGGGACCCTGATGTAGGGGGAGGCTCTCTGGGGACCCTAATGTAGGGGGGGATCTCTGGGGACCCTAATGTAGGGGGAGACTCTCTGAGGACACTGATTTAAGGGGGGAGTTGTCTGGGGACCCTTGTGTAAGGGGGGCTCTCTGGGGACCTTGGTGTAAGGAGGGGCTCTCTGAGGACCCTGATGTAAGGGAGGCTCTCTGAGGACCCTGATGTAAGGGGGGCTTTCTGGGGACCTCATTCTGTTCTATATTGTTGTACTTATTCTTTGACTGTTTTGTTTAAAGGAGGGAGGATTGTTTTGGGAGCACTGAAGTGTCAGGTGTGACTGTGTGGCAATGGCAAATGGTTTACATAGCTCACGGCATCACGGGTCAAGTAGAGGGCCCCTTAGCAGAATTTTGCTTAGAGCCCCAGGGAGGTCAGGATCGGCACTGCGCTAACCACACCACCTTAGAGCAACGCCCACTATTTTGCTGAAACCACGTCCATTTTCCCCAACTGGGAGGGGTCAAAAAGGAAGAGCGGGGTCTCAACTCCCCCCCATCTTAAAACTTCACCAGCCGCCACTGAAAACTTGCCCCATCCAAAACAAAAAAATGGGGGTGCCTTCCCTTTAATACAGTTACCGCCATACTTAATACTTCAATCACCTGGAAGAAAATTGCGCAGTAAAAACAGCTTCCCCGCTCAAGAACAGACAGACGGAGAGTTTGCAGGTAATATCTCCTTTCTGTTGCTGCAGTCAAATGTCACCGTACGTTCATGGCAGGCTGCAATTATCGTCGGCGGCTGGGGAGCCGTACCGAGGCCGCCGCACAAAAGTAATAAACGCCGAAAGTCCAAGACTTCAAGAGTCACTTTTCCAGAGGTTGTCCCCATCTAAATGCTTCCTTTTTTTTTTTTTTGCTTGTTTTGGTAAGACTTTAAGACACATAATCCATCAGTGTGGCACCCTCTAATATCACCGATGGGAGATGGAGAAAAAATACAGAAATATATTAAAAATGAATTCTAGGCACATTATTATTATTATAATTGTTATATTCATCAATAACCACAAAGGATAAAAATCCCCTTTATGTGCACCAAATGCCTTTCAAAACTCAGATATTACCTTTTAAAAGTGACATCATCATGGAGGGGGCAAGCTATTTTTTTTAACTACTTGACCTCCCGAAGGTTTACCCCCCTTCATGACCAGGCCGTTTTTTGACGATACGGCACTCTGTTACTTTAAATGACAATTGCGCGGTCGTGTGATGCTGTACTCAAATACAATTGATGTTATTTTTTCCCCACAAATAGAGCTTTCTTTTGGTGGTATTTGATCACATCTGCAGTTTTTTTTTTTTGTGCTATAAACAAAAAAAGAGCGTTAATTTTGAAAAGAAAATAAACAATATTTTTTACTTTCTGCTTTTTTTTCCTTTTCACTAAGTGTTTGTTGACTTTATTCACAGACTCAATATACTGTTTATAATATTAAGGAGATTATCACAATTGTTTATCACTCATGCTTATGGTAATTTTTCATATTTTGAGTGTTCACTTTTATAAGCACAACTTATTTATTTTAACATTATTACAGTGATCAGTGCTAAAAATATAATAAAATAAATATAATATAATAAATAATATGTCACTGTACTAATGACACTGGCAGGGAAGGGGTTAACATCAGGGATCAATAAAAGGGTTACACATATGCCTAGGGGAGTGTTTACAAACTTTAGGGGAGGTGATTTGACTGCTTGATGATATGGATTGGTATTCCTGCTTCACAGGAACACAGGATCCATGTCTTCTGGATTCGCAGTATGACAGTCTGCCTTGTTTACATAGGCAGACTGTCATTTTGCCAGTGTACCAAACGATCGGCGTGTCCTGGCGAACATCGGGGTCCGTGGGACCTGCTGGTCAGCTCCTGCTCTGTAAAATCATAGCAGGAGTGAGCTGCTGGCGGCGCGTGCTCGTGCCTGAAACCCGGAAGTGCAGGATTATGTATATACATACGTGATTCTGCGCAGAGTGGCTGCCCTGTAGCAGTAAATCTGCTATAGGGCGGTCGGGAAGAGGTTAACAGAGTTTGCTATCGCTTTAAGAGTAAAACAGTTTGTGTTTCTTAAAAAATAATAGTCCAAAACTCTGATATACAAAAGCAATACTTTGGCTCACCGCCAGCATAAACTTGTCCCACAATAGGGTTTAAAGTCCCCGCCTAATCCATGGGTCCAGAAAAGTCACAAGAGCCCAGCCGTAGCTGTGTCTCACACGCTCACTCAATGTGTCCTGTTCCACTCATCCCCTCATGGACACCTGCTGGCTAATTCCTGCCCTTTTCTGCCATCTCTGGTAGTCAGGTTAACCCATGCAGGACCAACATACCCATAGTCACGGTGGCAGACTCTTTCCCTCCCAAGGCCAGTCTCTGATTTCCTGGGACTCACATCAGGACTTAAAGCGATATTAAATCCTTATTTATTTATTTTTTCAATAACATTGTTATACTTATCTGCTCTGTGTAATGGTTATGCACAGAAGAGCCCTGATCTTCCTCCTCTTGGGTCCCACACTGGTGTTCCTGGTCACTTCCTCCTGCAGGGTGCCCCCACAGCAAACAGCTTGCTCTGGGGTCACCCAAGCAGGCGCAATCCCGAGTCGCAGCTCTGTGAGTCCATTCACACACAGAGCTGCTGCTCGGCCTCATCTCCTCCGTCTCCTCATTGACTCACCGAAAGGCTCCCATTGCTGCCAAAAGCCAATTACGAGTGTGAGTCCCCAGAGAGCCAAGGATCTCGTGGACAATGCTGGATCGAGATGAGGCTCAGGTAAGTATTAGGAGGGGCTGCATGAAGGTAAAAAACCTTGTGCCTTTACAACCACTTTAAGAATCCTGGGTGGGAAAACTGCAAATCAGTTTTCCCTCTTTTACTGGACCACCCCAGAACTCCTCACACTGCAAGGGAGGGAACACCTGAGTACTCCAAGCTTCTTATTGTCTACCCTGCCCTTAAAGGGACCACAAACCAAACAATAGGGACACATATTTCCCATTCAGGATCCATCTCTGATGTCCCGTACAATATACTATACTGTATATACAGTACACCATATATATAGATCTATATATATAGATATATAGCTCCAAACACACTATAGAAGCCCTTAGACCATATTTCTTCAATTTCCAAGACCCTTGGCCCCTTGGATTTTATCACAGGAAGCCTACGGTTTAGCCCCATCAATATGTTACCTGAAGGATGGTTAAATACCTCCACAATACCTTCTATCTACCATACTGAACTTTTCAAGATGGGTGACCAATCATGGTCAAAGCATTTTCCACAGAGGTGACATATCTCTCCTACCCTGCTTCCTCCTTAAGGGGAAGCTCCCAGGAGTAGAGCCTCAAAGATTAAAACTTTGCATATCTCTTAGCATGATACACTGCTTTCCATGACCAACTGACCACAGACAGGCCCCCTCCAGACTACTTATACAGAGCCCTCTATCCAAGATGCCCCACACTGGCAGGAACATAATTAATCTCGTTCAGTACAGCCACCAATGCCGGACTTTAAGAAGACCATCTAGAAAACCATTGATTGGACCATAAAGCAATAGTTCACTGTTGCTGGAAAATTCTCACAAGCCATGAAAATAAACTGCAGTACCCAAAGCAGAGCCTCCTCCACCTTGTAAGAGATCAGTGAAATCTGAGGATTATTAGACCAAAGGAAACGAGGATTGTTCTGAGAGAAGAGACCAATTTGTTATGGAAACAATGAGGAATGAGATGGGGACTTGGCCATGATGGATGGAGCGTTTTCCTCCGAATGAGCTGACTTTAAATTGAATTCACCCTGGACAAGCTGAGATCTGCAGCAGGGGGACACTAAATAAATCTTCCCTGGGATTCTGTGCCAAAGTTAAATTTGAGTTCTCTAAGCTGTGCAGGGCCAGGGACTGAAGTAAACATAATCAGCCTGTAAGACACGGAGCAAGTAAAGGATGGCAATATATCCACGGCAGCCAAACCCCTCCAAGACTTGGTGGTTTTAGGAGATTCCCCCGTACCAATGATATCATTGTCAATTAAGGAGAATGACAGAGGAAAGAGACCATAGAGAACACTCGCAACTAAATAAAATAATGGCTTTCGAGGTTTGTAAGTCAGTGAAGTTCTGGAGTCACACACAAATAACAAGAATTTGAAAATCTAGGGACATGGCTAACCGCTGAGCAACATGGACGTCTGAATCCTCAGCACCAGCTCCGACTGGGGACTCTAAACCAAAACACCAAATAACCAAACGGCTCCTTCACCATCTGAGGACACCAATACCCAGGACAATCGTTTCAGAATGTCCCGCAAATGAAAAGAATATCGCCCACCCAAAGAAGCTGACAGCAATCTTCTCGCAACCACCAATGAGGGGACGAGACCAAGATGGCACCCGTGGCCCTGCACATCACAGATGATTCATACACAGACCTTCCAGATGCTGAAACCTTAGAAATATCTACCCCAAACGGTGCATCTAATACCTCTCCTTCATCCCTGACCTCCTCAGCCAGCAACAGCCCAAGTTGGTTCAAGTCGTGGATGCACCTGGATTCTGATCCCCAGGGAAACAAAACCCTGCATTGGATTTTACATATACACAGGCAACACATCCATTACCTATAGCATCTTTTCCTACTTCTAATCAACCGGTGCTAGACACCACAAGGAAAGAGATGCTCATATCCTTCCAAAGCTCTCTTCGCAATGCCATCTTCTCTATGGTCACCAAATTTTCCTCAGAAATGCATTTTATGGGGAAGAGGGCACATCATATCGAAAGCCAAATAGGCGAGATGACAGAGACAGTTAACAATTTTGTGGATGCACATGAGCACACACGCAATGAACATCAGTGGATGAGAGATATGGCAGATCTAGAAGACAGGCCACACCGCAACAATGTGAAAATAAGGGGCATATCTGAAAACATTCTCCCAATAGATCTCAAAGGCTATGCCTGGAAAATATTCTCCATATTACTACCAAAGCTCTCTCCAATGGAAACCATCATTGATCACATAAATCGCATACCTAAGCCCCCTCACCTCCCTGAGGAGTTAACCCTGATGTCCTGATGAGAGTGCACTTCTTTTGTGCTAAAGACCAACTACTGACAAAGGCACGACAACTAGGTCAGCTTCCAGCACCATACGCAAATTTTCAAGATTTTTCCAATCTGTTCTGGAACATTTATTTTGTAGCCATCACCTTGCGTTGGATTTCATTGGGTAATGTAAAAATATCTTTGTGCTAACATCTAGTGGTAATTCAGTGTAACTACAACTTGTTATTACTGTATCTCTGAAATGGCATATTCTAGTTTACCTGCATGTTCAGGGAAGGATTTTCCACTAGGCACTGTAGGTATTGAGGACTATTTTTATTGAAAAGATGCGAGGGAGGGCTGGAGGGGTATACAGTACTTGACACAACTTAGAGGAACTATAAAAATGGGAGAGAATTCTAGTGCTTCACTGGTTGAAAAATTATATAGGTCCTTCTCACAGTTTGAGGTTGTGTTACCAAACCAGAATATAGGGTGTCCTTTAGGTCCAGGAAACTGTAAACTCACTATACAGGAATATGAGGTGTGGCAGGCATTTAAGGCTATAAATACGAGGAAATCATCAGGTCCAGAGGGAATCCCAGGGAGAGTAGTTAAGGCCTGTGCTGATCAATTAGCTGGAGTCTTTGCCAAGATCTTTAATCGATCACTATCATCTGCTGTTGTTCCGGAATGTTTAAAATCAGCCACTATTATTCCAATTCCAAAAAAGTAAACTGTGGCAAGTTTAGACGATTATAGACCAATAGCACTGACTTCAGTACTAATGAAGTGCTTTGAGAGGTTGTTCTTGAAATATATCAAAACTAGATTACCGGATAGTTTAGATCCTTATAGACATGGGAGCCATCAAAAAATTTGTTTTGTTTTGTTCCGTTCCGTTTCGTATAAAAAAAAAAAAAATTGTAATTCGTGTACGAAATTTAATTTGGATTTGTACGAAATACGAATTTCGTACGAATTGTTAATTTGGATAACGAATATCGACACTCTACGAATAATAACAATTATCCGAAAACGTATTAACGTTACATAACACAAGTCTATTGTCTATTGTTCACCAATCACTCAGAGGAAGTACGAAATACGAAATTTCTTTTCGAATACGAAATCTCGTATTTCGTACTTCCTCTGAGTGATTGGTGAACAATAGACAATAGACTTGTGTTATCTAACGTTAATACGTTTTCGGATAATTCGTTATTATTCGTAGAGTGTCGATATTCGTTATACTGAATCTCAAATTCATTCAAATCATTCGTTATATCCGCTATAATTTCTTTCATATTAGTTGAAATTAGTTATTTGGTAGTTTGGATTCTGATAATTTGGATCTGAAATTCGTAAACGAAATGTCGTATTTCGTACAGAATTCGTATTCGTAAAAATTCGTAATTCGGATTCGTACGAATTTACGAATTTCCGGAAATTCGTACGAAGCTAATCGCACATGTCTAGATCCTTATCAGTGTGCGTATAGGGCAAATAGAAGCACAAAAGATGCGATAGCTTTAGTGCTGCATGTGGAGCATTCGGGAAACTACATAAGGAAGTTGTTTATATATTACAGCTCTGCCTTTAATACCATCATTCCAGATCGGTTGTTTGAAAAAATTGGATTTGCCGCCCTTTGTTTTTTGATAAGGGATTTTTTGGTCCATCGCTCACAGGTGGTCACATTGGATAAGTTTGTTTCTTCCAAGCAATAAATAAGTACTGGAGCACCGCAGGGTTGTGTGTTAAGTCTCTTTCTCTATGCGCTGTACACATATGACTGCACCCCCAATTATGAGACCAATAGTATAGTTAAGTTTGCAGATGACACCACCGTAATCGGTTGTATCAATGGAGATGATGAGGAGCAGTACAGGAGAGAGGCAGGGCCATCTTAAGAGCATTATAGGCCCATGGGCAATACAGTGCACTGGGGCCCTGTCTACACAATTATGCATGAGAATAAAAATTCAAATGATCAATAAGGCTATATTTATTGGTACTTCCAACAAAATCAGTGTTTAAACATTAACACAACGTTTGGACAATATAACACGAGTTTGATGGGCACAGTGGCAGCTTTTGATGGGCACAGTGGCAGCTTTTGAAGGGCACAGTGGCTGTGTTTGATGGGCACAGTGGCAGCTTTGATGGGCACAGTGGCTGTGTTTGATGGGCACAGTGGCAGCTTTGATGGGCACAGTGGCAGCTTTTGAAGGGCACAGTGGCAGCGTTTGATGGGCACAGTGGCAGCGTTTGATGGGCACAGTGGCAGCGTTTGATGGGCACAGTGGCAGCTTTGATGGGCACAGTGGCAGCTTTTGAAGGGCACAGTGGCAGCGTTTGATGGGCACAGTGGCAGCGTTTGATGGGCACAGAGGCTGTGTTTGATGGGCACAGTGGCAGCTTTGATGGGCACAGTGGCAGCTTTTGAGGGGCACAGACAGTGGCTGTGTTTGGGAGATTCTAGCAAGTAAGCAACCAGTGCAGTCAGTCAACTTAAGCAGCAGATTTCAGCCCTGAGGATCGGCCCTGGATGGGGCCCTCCAGGCAAGTGGGGCCCCCGGGCAACTGCCCAGTGTGCCCAGTGGAAAAAACGGCCCTGGAAAGAGGTTGATAGGATAGTGGAATGGTGTACAGTGAATAACCTGATCCTAAACACAGGGAAAACAAAAGAACTGATTGTAGATTTCAGAAGCAACAGGCCTGAACCAGCACCGCTTTTTATTAAAGGCGTGTGCGTGGAGCGGGTCTCTACCTTTGAGTTTTTGGGAACATGCATTTCTCAAAACTAATCGTGGACAATCAACGTTAAAGCCATTGTTAAGAAATCGCAACACCCTTTATATTTTATGTGACTCTTTAGGAAGAATGGCTTGGGAAGGAAGGTGCTAGAGACCTCTATCGCTCTGCCATTGAGAGTACATTAATGTATTGTATTCTAGTTTGGTATCCTAGTTGTACCCAGGCAGGTAAAAATGCTATAAAGAGAGTGGTTCTATAAAGAGAGTAGTTCTAACAGAGCAGAAAATTGTAGGGTGTGAACTTGTTTCTCTAGAAGAAATATATGAGACTCGTTGCTTTTGTGGAGCAGGAAAAATAGTGAGAGACCCAACTCATCCTGGTTGTCATTTCTTTGAATTATTGCTACCTGGGAGACGTTTTAGGGTGATTAAAACAAGGACAAATAGATTTAAAGAGAGCTTCTTTCTGCAGGAATGAAATGAAAGAGGTCACGGCGATCGTGCCACGGAACTGCAGAACGGGGAAGTGTAAACAAGGCATTTCCCGGTTCTGCCTTGTGTCATGACACAGATCCCTGCTCCCTGTCACCGGTGCAGTGATCTCTGTCATGTGAGTTGAAGCCCATCCCCCCCACTGTTAGAATCACTCCCTAGGACACACTTAACCTCTTCATCGCCCCCAGTGGTTAACCCCTTCCCTGCCAATGTCATTTACACAGTAATCAATGCATTTTTATAGCACTGATCGCTGTATAGACAACAATGGTCCCAAAATAGTGTCCAAAGTGTCCGCCATAATTTAGCAGTCCCAATAAAAATCGCAGATCGCCGCCATTACTAATAAAAAAAAATTATAATAAAAATGCCATAAAACTATTTTGTAGACGCTATAACTTTTGCGCAAACCAACCAATATACACTTATTGCGATTTTATTTTATTTTTTTTACCAAAAATATGTAGAAGAATACGTATCGGCCTAAACTGAGGAAAAAAAAAAAACATTTTATATATATTTTTTGAGGAATATTTATTATAGCAAAAGATAAAAAATATTGCATTTTTTTTCTTTCAAAATTGTCGCTCTTTTTATGTTTATTGCGCAAAAAATAAAACCCCGCAGAGGTGATCAAATACCACAAAAAAAGAAAGCTCTATTTGTGGGGGAAAAAGGAAGTCAATTTTGTTTGGGTGCATCATGGCACGACCGCGCAATTGTCAGTTAAAGGGACGCAGTGCCGAATCAAAAAAGTACTCTGGTCGGGAAGGGGTAAAAATTTTAAGGGGCTGAAGTGGTTAATGACTAAACCGCTGGCAACAAAAGTGAGTACACCCCTAAGTGAAAATGCCCCCCCCCCCCAAAGAAAAATATAATCTGGTCCGGAAGGGGGTAAAGATCTTCCAGGATTGAGGCATTTAAAGTAACGCAACAAAAATGGCCTGGTCATTAACCGCTTCAGCACCGGGCCATTTTTCACCCTTCCTTACCAGAGCACTTTTTGCGATTCGGCACTGCGTCGCTTTAACTAACAATTGCGCGGTCGTGCGACGTTACACCCAAACAAAATTGACGTCCTTTTTTTTCCACAAATAGAGCTTTCTTTTGGTGGTATTTGATCACCTCTGCGGTTTTTATTTTTTGCGCTATAAACAAAAGAAGAGCGACAATTTTGAAAATAAACACAATATTTTTTACTTTTTGCTATAATAAATATCCCATTTTTTTTTTAAAAAACTATTTTTTTCCTCAGTTTAGGCCGATACGTATTCTTCTACATATTTTTGGTAAAAAAAAATCGCGATAAGCGTATATTGATCGGTTTGCGCAAAAGTTATAGCGTCTACAAAATAGGGGATAGATTAATTGAATTTTTTTTTTTTACTAGTAATGGCGGCGATCTGCGATTTTTTTTTTTCGTGACTGCGACATTGCGGCGGACACTTTTGACACATTTTTGGAACCATTCACATTTACACAGCGATCGTTGCTATACAATTGCATTGATTACTGTGTAAATGTGACTGGCAGGGAAGGGGTTAACACTAGGGGGCGCTGCAGGGGTTAATGTGTTCCCTATAGAAGTGATTCTAACTGTGGGGGGAGGGGACTCACAAGGGGAGGAGACCGATCAGTGATCCTCCGTACTGGGATCACATGATCGGTCTCCTCTCCCGCTGACAGGACGTGGAGCTGTGTGTTTGCACACACAGCTCCACGGTCCCGCACGGTCCCGTTGTTTTAACGGGCAATCGCTGGTGCCCGGCGGACATCGCGGCCGCCAGGCACTCGCACCGGGCCCCGAGCGATGCCGCGGGCGCGCGCGCGTGCGCCCCCCAGGTGGCCGGGAATGTGAGGGCGTCATATGACGCCCACCCAGGATGGGAGATCCACCTTGTGGGCGTCATATGACTATACGCCGGTATTGAAGTGGTTAAAGGGGCTGAAATGGTTAAAGAGAACCTGTCACCTAAAAATCATCACATAGGGGACTTTTTGGGAGAAGAGAATACTACAGATAAACATGTACAACTTATGTAGGAGGATTTGTTTCATCTCTGTGTATCACCTGAGGCCACTCACTTCACTAGGTATATGGAAGGGGTTTCATCCACCATAAGGCTAAAAATCCAAGGAGCAGATATGATGTTTAATAGGCAGATAAGCTTTTTAGTTTGTCTCCATTGGAATTTCTCTAAAAGTTAGTGGAGAAGGAAAAGTTTGAGAACGTTTTTTCGCTATCAGCCATATGTCTAATGCCGCTGCACCAGACAAGGAGATGGAATCGCTCTATAATGAGACCAACGCTCATCCGAGGACGTGGAAGGGAAGAGAACACCCCGAGCTCCTGACACGGAGAGTATGTTAAACGTTCATTACACGCACAATCACCCCATCGCTAACGATCTACCGGTAGCACCAAGCACAGGTAAGAGGCCTCACAATGAGCACCGGTGTACCCAAAGGTAACAGAGTATCGAGATTACAGATACTTAGTGATGAATAATGCTGCTCATTTGTCGGAAATTACTGCGACTGATCACACCGACTATCTGGGCAGATCAGTAAGATATTAGCAAGAACATTATCATTAGTGACTAATTCTTTCCGTGTCAGAAATCTGACGGAAAGAGGAAAAGAAGAAAAAGAGAGAGAGAGAGAGATGGAGTAAGAGGGAAAATAAGGTAATTTTGTGTCTAGTGTCATTCTTCTTTATTTTCAGCACTAAGCCGATTTTTTTTTTAATTTTTTTTTAGTTTTGATTTTATGTTAGAATGAAAGATAGGCTTAACAAAGGATACATTGTTACAACCAAACTCCAAGTAGATACACATTTTTACATTTTTTTGCACATGTTAACCACTTAAAGCGGTTCTGCACACATTTCATTTAGTAGATCTCTTTGCCTTCCAAATCAGGCAAAGAGTACTAAATGAAATTTGTTTTTTTTTTTTCACTTACCTTGATAATCGCTGACTTCCTGTCCTCTGTCTCTGCGGGGGTGGGCGGGGTCTGTGCGTCGATCGTCGTCAGGCCGCACTGTCTCCTGGGATCTGGTGTCATTGATCCCAGGAGTCAGTGCGGACATCTTCGAAATCTCGCGAGATTTCGGCCACATCTTCCGAAGTCTCGCGAGATTTCGGACACATCTTCCGAAGTCTCGCGAGATTTCGGACACATCTTCCGAAGTCTCGCGAGATTTCGGACACATCTTCCGAAGTCTCGCGAGATTTCGGCTGCATTTGATGGGCACAGTGAGGCTGCATTTGATGGGCACTGGTGAGGCTGCATTGAGCTCTTGTATCATGTCTGCAGTCTCTGAGGGAGTCTGGAGAGGAGTCAAGAGTGGGAGCGCCACCAGGATGGGGGTCATGGAAGAAGTTAGACGTGTATGGACTGCGGAGAGGAGACTATAGGAAAACCAGAGCCACCAAGCTGGAGCCGACTGACTGAGCCCTGCTTGGTGCACCTGAGAGGAGGTCAGTGACAGCAACGCCAGGTCAGTCTGAAGGGGGGTCACTGATGTAAGGGGGGAGTGAGTACAATAATGTAAGGGGGCACTGATATAAAGGGTTTCCCCCTTATATCAGTACCCCCCCCCTTACCTTAGTGTATTCTTTTTGCGGAAGGTGGTCCCCCCCCCCACGTTCTGAGTTCCTGGGGTCCCCCTTGATGATTGACCACTTTTAACTGCAATTTGCTTATATATATATAAAGCCCTATGTGATTTCATATCTGAATAATACACTCTTCAAATGTGCTTTAAAATATATGGTTTTCCCTTTTATGAACAAGAAAATAATGACGTTATGCTGTGGGGCTGGTATGAAATTTTTTCCAGGGCTGGTTTTTATTCCCAGTCCGGCCCTGTTCCCAGTACAGAGGAACACCGATCGGTCTCCTCCCCTTGTGAGGCCCCACCCCCTACAGTTAGAATCACTCCCCTAGCAAACAATTAACCCCCTGCAGCGCCCCCTAGGGTTAACCCCTCCCCTGCCAGTCACATTTACACAGTAATCAGTGCAATTTTATAGCAACGATCGCTGTGTAAATGTGAATGGTCCCAAAAATGTGTCAAAAATTCCTGAAGTGTCCGCCGCAATGTCACAGTCACGAAAAAAAATTGCAGATCACCGTCATTACTAGTAAAAAAAATAAAAATAAAAAAAATGCAATAAATCTATCCCCTATTTTGTAGACGCTATAACTTTTGCACAAACCAATCAATAAACGCTTTTTGCGATTTTTTTTTTTTTACCAAAAATATATAGAAGAATACGTATCGGCCTAAACTGAGTAAACACATTTTTTTTTTATTTATTTTTTTTAAATGGGATATTTATTATAGCAAAAAGTAAAAAATATTGTGTTTTTTTCAAAATTGTCGCTATTCTTTTGTTTATAGCGCAACAAATAAAAACCGCAGAGGTGATCAAATACCACCAAAAGAAAGCTCTATTTGTGGGGAAAAAAAAGGACGTAAATTTTATTTGGGTGTAACGTCGCACGACCGCGCAATTGTCAGCTAAAGCGATGCAGGGCCGAATCGCAAAAAATGCTCTGGTAAGGAAGGGGGTAAAATCCTCCGGGGCTGAAGTGGTTAAAAGTCTGCATTTTTGGCTAGAAATTACTGTAATTCCTCCAAAAATGATATATTTTTAAAAAGCAAATACCCTGAAGAATACAATGGTGGTAGTTTATCTTTTTTATGTTGTTACATTGTTATAACTCAACTCCAAAGAGTTCTAGATTTTTTTTTAAAGCAGATACCCTGGAAAATAAAATGGTCATACTTGCCATTTTTATGTTGTTACATTGTTACAACTCAACTCCAAGTACCGTATTTATTGGCGTATAACACGCGCCGGCGTATAACACGCACCCCAAGTTTAGGAGTTTAAGGAAAAAAACTTACATTTAAATGCCCATCATTGCAGCCTTGTCCAGTGTCCATCTGCAGCCTTGTCCATCATCGCAGCCTTGCCCAGTGCAGCCTTGCCCAGTGCCTTTGCAGCCTTGCCCAGTGCAGCCTTGCCCAGTGCAGCCTTGCCCAGTGCCTTTGCAGCCTTGCCCAGTGCAGCCTTGCCCCAGTGCCTTTGCAGCCTTGCCCAGTGCAGCCATGCCCAGTGCCTTTGCAGCCTTGTCCAGTGCAGCCTTGATTTAAAACTGGTGCCGAGTGGAGAGGACGAGCGCCGCGTGACAACATACCGAAAGCCGCGTGTATTTTCGGCTAGTCTCGGGCCGGCTCCTCTCACAGTCCCGCCCACCTCCACTGATTGCGAGAGGAGCCGAGCGCCGACCACATACAGAAATCTGAGTTCGGCTAGTCTCGGCTCTGCTCGCAGTCAGGGGGGGGACTGCGAGAGGAGTCGAAAATAGCCGAACTCGGATTTCTTTATGTTGTCGGCGCTCGGCTCCTCTCGCAATCAGTGGAGGTGGGCGGGACTGCGAGAGGAGCCGAGACTAGCCGAAAATACACGCGGCTTTCGGTATATCGGCTCCGCTCGCTCCCCTCAAAAAAAAATCAGCGGGAGATCGGCGGAGAACGGCGTATAACACGCACCCACGATTTTCCCTGATTTTAAGGGGAAAAAAGTGCATGTTATACGCCGATAAATACGGTAGATATAAACACATTTTTCTTACATTTTTATTCCACACGTTAAAAGTCTGCAAACCCACAGGTGCTTTTTTTATCACTATTATTCCTTTATATTGGCTTTTGGAATTTGCAAATGCAGCAATTTACAAATCAGATGAAAGGTTTAGGGCTGGAAAACACTTTTTGATGGATAAAAAGTGCATTTTATATATACAACTATATGGATCATACTGAAATGAGGGACAAATGAGGAGGAATGAGGGACAGAGGGACATTGCTCCAAATCAGGGACAGCTGGGAGCTATGCTTCCCCGAACCAACCTAACAGCCCCCCCGACATTCTATCACTTCTTATATCGTCACATAAACCTGGGAATACAGTGCAGGAAGTTATTTACAGAATTAATGATCTATTATTCCCCCCTCATTGTATTTTGAATATTCTGCCTTTTGTGAGTTACCGCGTCCCGTCACTGTTGTGCTGCGTGCTAAAGTCGAATTTACAGCTGTGCTGGAAAGCATTTAGCATCTTGAAACGCGTAGCATTTCATTCTGGTTTGCTGCCTATGGAACTCGGTGATTTAAATGGAACAGAAGTGCGTGTTAAATTAGCCTGTCGAGTGGAATCCACAACTAACACCGACTATATTGTTCTGGATAGATGTGTCTACATATTTAAATGTGGCTGCTCTGTTTAAAACTGTATAATTTTTTTATATTTTCCCGAGCGTGGCGGGTAATTGCTATTCTTATTTATCTACACATTTATTTTCCTATGTGCGGGCCACTAAAATATCCAAATATTCTGTCTACAATTTATTCTGGACATAAACGGATCAACAAAAGGAGTTGAGGGAGATTAGGCAACCTGCTGACTCTAAAGCACTGCTTATCATCTCAACCAGGGTGCCTCGGAACCCTAGAATGGCATTTGGGTTCCCCCAGGGTGCCGTGGAATCCTAGAGTGGCATTTGGGTTCCCCCCATGGTGCCTCGGAACCCTAGGATGGCATTTGGGTTCCCCCCAGGGTGCCGCAAAACCCTAGAGTGGTATTTGGGTTTCCCCCAGGGTGCCACAAAACCCTAGAGTGGCATTTGGTTTCCCCCCAGGGTGCCTCGAAACCCTAGAGTGGGATTTGGGTTCCCACCAGGGTGCCGCAAAACCCTAGAGTGGCATTTGGGTTCCCCCCAGTGTGCCGCAGGAATCCTAGAGTGGCATTTGGTTTCCCCCCAGGGTGCCACAAAACTCTGAAGTGGCATTTGGTTTCCCCCCAGGGTGCCGCCTAACCCTACAGTGGCATTTGGGTTCCCCCCAGGGTTCCACGGAACCCTACAGTGGCATTTGGGTTCCCCCCAGGGTGCAGCGGTACGCTTGAGTGGCATTTGGGTTCCCCCAAGGTGCCTCAGGACCCTAGAGTGACATTTGGGAAAGACCCTGTTGTAAAGTGTATTTATGGGAATGTTTAAACATTCTTCCAAAGACACATTTGTGAGGTCAGGCACTGATGTTGGATTAGAAGGCCTGGCTTGCAGTCTCCACTCTAATTAATCCCAAAGGTGTTCTATCAGGTTGAGGTCAGGACTTTGTGCAGGCCAGTCAAGTTCCTCCACCCCAAACTCGCTCATCCATTTCTTTATGGACCTTGCTTTGTACACTGGTCCAAATCATTTGGTGGAGGGGGGATTATAGTGTGGGGGGAGGGGGGATTATGGTGTGGGGTTGTTTTTCAAGGGTTGGGCTTGGCCCCTTAGTTCCAGTGAAGGCAACTCTTAAGGCGTCAGCTTACTAAGACATTTTGAACAATTTAATGCTCCCAAATTTGTGGGAACAGTTTGGGGACGGCCCCTTCCTGTTCCAACATGACTGCACACCAGTGCACAAAGCAAGGTCCATAAATACATGGATGAGCGAGTTTGGGGTGGATGAGGAACTTGACTGGCCCGTACAGAGTCCTAAACTCAACCCGATAGAACACCTTTGAGATAAATTAGAGTGGAGACTGCAAGTCAGGCCTTCTCCTCCAACATTAGTGTCTGACCTCACATATGCGCTTCTGGAAGAATGGTCAAACATTCCCATAGACACACTCCTAAACCTTGTGGACGGCCTTCCCAGAAGAGTTGAAGCTGTTATAGCTGCAAAGGGAGGGCAAACTCAATATTGAACCTACGGACTAAGACTGGGATGTCATTAAAGTTCATGTGCGTGTAAAGGCAGGTGTCCCAATATTTACGAGTTCTTTACTGACACCTCTGGCTACTATGTGCATGTGCACCCCTCATGTGCCTGTACTGTGCTTCTCAGCAATGTCAGCTTTGTAAAAACAAGCTGGGACCAGGTAGGAAGCTACAAGTAGGGGCTGTGAAGGAAAGGGAGGGGGTGTTTGTGTACAGGGAGGAGCCAGAGGCTTGTGTGTATACAGGTGTGTGGGGGGGCTGACATATATACAGGTGTGTGTGGGGGGGCACTGACATATATACAGGTGTGTGGAGGGGTGGCTGACATATATACAGATGTGTGGGGGGGTGGCTGACATATATACAGGTGTGTGTGTGAGGGGGGTGCTGACATATATACAGGTGTGTGTGTGGGGGGGCTGACATATATACAGGTTTGGGGGGAAGCGGACAAATATACAGGTGCATGTGGGGGGTGGCTGACATATATGCAGGTGTGAGGGGGGCTGACAAATATACAGGTTTGGGGGGGCTGACAAATACATAGGTGTGGGGGGGGCTGAGTGCGTACAGGTGAGGTGGCCGGTGTGCGGATTCAGTAGGATGGCCCAGCCCTGGGGAATGTTGGTGGTCAGGCTCGGCCGGGGGGGGGGGGGGGGGGGGCTTGGCAGGTCTAAAGCTGTGCAAGGGGCCCAAAGCTTTCTGATGGCTGCCCTGACTACACCTATTATCCCCTTTGTCACGTTTCCTCCCACTGTCCAATAGGTCTTGTCTTATTGGACCAGTGTGAAACAGGCAGACAACATGAGCAGCATTTGAGCACCATGAGCAGACCCTATCAATGGATCCCTGCTCCCTGGTAGGCAGAGAGCATCTAAATTTGCTTAATAGTCTCCCTGGTAGGCCAGACAAACCCAAAACGATGCTCTCTCTTTAGAAACGACCTAAGAGGGTGCTACATGCAGATTCATCAGATGTAAATGTGGCCCTGAGCCATTTCAATGACCACTAGTCATAAAAAAGTTAAATATAAGACATTTAAAGAAAAATGGCGCTCTAATTCACTCCCATGTATGGAGCATAAAATTTGTCCTGAAGCGATTTAAGGGGGGATCTTTAACTGCCTAAGGCAAAGGTCCTGAGGCTTCATAGGGGGGCTCCTGCTCTGCTTTGTATCGGGACAGGTAAAATATGTTGTTTTTCAAAACTCATAAAAAGATAGAAATATAGTCGGCAAAAAGTATCTGTAAATCTCCCCTAAATCTCCCTTTAATATGAAACTGCAGCTGGCAGGCTGAATATAGGTTTTCAGGCATCTGTCTACCTGGCACAACATGAAGGAGTAAGGAGGAGATATTGACATTTCAAAGCTTCCTGTAGAAATTATGGAAATGTGTGCCTGGAAAGAGTCCATGTTTCTTGGAGTTTCTACTTTGCAGTGCGTCATTCACCTTCTCTTCTGTTCACGTACGCGCGTCCCGCTGCGATGTATTGAAGAACCCGTGACGGTCTACATGTCCGGTGTGTTTCTTCTAACTGTGGTAAAAAGTGACAATTGCAATCAATGTTTCGTAGTGTAGCCCCCTCCTAGAGGAGCTGTTAGGTAAATTTAGTTAGCTCTTCTGTAATCATTGGAGGAGGGATTGATTGCTTAACCACTTCAGTTCCGGGAGATTCACCCCCCCCCCTTCATGACCAGGCCATTTTTTGCGATACGGCACTGCATTACTTTAACTGACAATTGGTCGTGTGACGTTCTACCCAAATAAAATTGATGTCCTATTTTCCCCACAAATAGAGCTTTCTTTTGGTGGTATTTGATCACCTCTGCGGTTTTTATTTTTTGAGCTATAAACAAAAAACAACCAAAATATTGAAAAAAAAACAATATTTTTTACTTTCTGTTATAAAACATATCCAATAAAAAAATTAAAAAAATGTAATTTCCTTTTACACCCTACAGGAATGCCCTGCCCAATTTAGAACTACAGGGGGTCCCCGACTTACGAACACCCGACCTACGAACAACCCCTACTTACGAACGGGGTGCTGCGGGGACCCTCCGCCATTTTCCGGTGGTTTTCGGCGTCTGTCGGCCGTTCTGCGCATGCGCGGCCATACGGAGCGTCGAAAAATGCCGGAAATGTCCGTAATTTGCCGCGCATGCGCAGAACGGCAACAGACGGAACATCGGAAATGTCCGGAAATCTCCGTATTTGTCGGTCTGCGCATGCGCGCCGACTTACGAACATTTCCGAGTTCCGTACACGGGGCCAGTCCCTAACGAGTTCGTAACTCGGGGACCCCCTGTATACCGTTACTTGCAAATAAAACATTTATTTTCCCTCACCCATCTACCGCCTTACACCACCTAACTTTCTTGACTGCTGAGTAGGGATGAGCCGAACACCCCCCCGTTCGGCTCGCACCAGAACCCGCGAACGGACCTAAAGTCCGTGTGAGCTTTAGAACCCTATTAGTTATAATGGATGCGAACGTTCGAAATTAAAAGTGCTCATTTTAAAGGCTAATATGCATGTTAATGTCATAAAAAGTGTTTGGGGACCCGGTCCTGCCCCAGGGGACATGTATCAATGCAAAAATTTTTTTTAAAAACGGACGTTTTTTCAGGAGCAGTGATTTTAATAATGCTTAAATTGAAACAATAAAAGTGTAATATTCCTTTAAATTTCGTACCTGGGGGGTGTCTATAGTATGCCTGTAAAGGGGCGCATGTTTCCCGTGTTTAGAACTGTCTCTGCGCAAAGTGTCATTTTTGAAAGTAAAAAAGCTATTTAAAATCACTCGCGGCTCCGTAACACAGAGAACAGTGATTCATTGAAACTCATTCATAAAAAAAAAGTCATTGATAAAAAAAAATAAAAAAAATGAAAAAAAAAAAAAGCGTAGGGGTCCCCCCAAATTCAATAACCAGGCCCTTCAGGTCTGGGATGGATATTAAGGGAAACCCAGCCAAAAAAAAAAATGGCGTAGGGTCCCCCTCAAAATCCATACCAGACCCTTGAGGTCTGGTATGGATTTTAAGGGGAACCCTAGCCAAAATAAATGGTGTGGGGTCCCCCTCAAAATCCATACCAGACCCTTATCCGAGCACGCAACCTGGCAGGCCGCAGGAAAAGAGGGGGGGACGAGAGCGCCCCCCCCCTCTCGCCTGAACCGTACCAGGCCACATGCCCTCAACATTGGGAGGATGCTTTGGGGGTCTAAGACCCCTAAAGCACCTTGTCCCCATGTTGATGAGGACAAGGGCCTCTTCCCCACAACCGGTGGTTGTGGGGGTCTGCGGGCGGGGGGCTTATCGGAATCTGGAAGCCCCTTTAACAAGGGGACCCCCAGATCCCGCCCCCCCCTGTGTGAAATTGTAAGGGGGTACAAAAGTACCCCTACCATTTCACCAAAAAAGTGGCAAAAATGGTAAAAATGACAGGAGACAGTCTTTGACAATTCCTTTATTAAAATCTTCTTTCTTCTTTCTTCATCCTTCGGTTTCTTCATCTTCTTCTTCCTTCATCTTCTTCCATCTTCTTCTTCCATTTTCTTCTTCCTCCGATCCGCTTCTTCTTGCGCTGGTCTTCTCGTCCTCGTCCGGCATCTTCTTCCGTCGGCGTCAGCGTCGGTGTCGGTGTCTTCTTGGGCCGCTCCGCGCAATGGGAGGCTCCCGCTGTATGAGGCTCCGCTCCATCTGACAGGTCTTTTAAAACGGAGGGCACCTGGTGACCCCGCCCCCCTCTGACGTCATGGGGGAAAGCCATCATGGAATTCCCCATGACGTCCCTGTGCGTCAGAGGGGGCGGGGTCACCAGGTGCCCTCCATTATAAATGACCTGTCAGACGGGGCGGAGCCTCACACAGCGGGAGCCTCCCATTGCGCGGAGCGGCCCAAGAAGAGACAGAGACACCGACACCGACGCCGACGGAAGAAGATGCCGGACGAGAAGGACGAGAAGACCAGCGCAAGAAGAAGCGGATCGGAGGAAGAAGAAAATGGAAGAAGAAGATGGAAGAAGATGAAGGAAGGAGAAGATGAAGAAACCGAAGGATGAAGAAAGAAGAAAGAAGATTTTAATAAAGGAATTGTCAAAGACCGTCTCCTGTCATTTTTACCATTTTTGCCACTTTTTTGGTGAAATGGTAGGGGTACTTTTGTACCCCTTACCATTTCACACAGGGGGGGGGGGCGGGATCTGGGGGTCCCCTTGTTAAAGGGGGCTTCCAGATTCCGATAAGCCCCCCGCCCGCAGACCCCCACAACCACCGGGCACGGTTGTGGGGAAGAGGCCCTTGTCCTCATCAACATGGGGACAAGGTGCTTTAGGGGTCTTAGACCCCCAAAGCATCCTCCCAATGTTGAGGGCATGTGGCCTGGTACGGTTCAGGCGAGAGGGGGGGCCGCTCTCGTCCCCCCCTCTTTTCCTGTGGCCTGCCAGGTTGCGTGCTCGGATAAGGGTCTGGTATGGATTTTGAGGGGGACCCCACGCCATTTTTTTTGGCTAGGGTTCCCCTTAAAATCCATACCAGACCTCAAGGGTCTGGTATGGATTTTGAGGGGGACCCTACGCCATTTTTTTTTTTTTTTTGGCTGGGGTTTCCCTTAATATCCATCCCAGACCTGAAGGGCCTGGTTATTGAATTTGGGGGGACCCCTACGCTTTTTTTTTGTTTTTTATTAATGAATGACAGTTCTCTGTGTTACAGGAGCCATCAATTCATTAGCCGCGAGTGATTTTAAATAGCTTTTTTCCTGCAAAAATGACACTTTTTTGCAGGGAAAGTTCTAAGCACAGGAAACCTGCCCCCTTCACAGGCCACCTATAGACACCCCCCAGATGTGATACTGCAATGCTGTTCTAACAGCATGCACACACATATCCCCAGAAATAAAGCACATATTGTCAGCAGCACACTGACACGCTGACACTGACTGAAACATAATATGCGAGGCCGCCGGCGCGGCGGCCTCTTATACCGTGGGGCGTGTACTAAAGCCCCTGAGCTATAATTGGCTACAGGCATCCTGCCTGTAGCCAATTATGGCTCTCCTCGCTGCCGGCGCTGTGATTGGCCAAGCATGCGGGGTCACAGTGCATGCTTGGCCAATCATCAGCCAGCATTGCACTGCGCGGGCCGCAATGCATTGCGGGGCCGCTCGCATCACACGAATTTGATGCGAGCGGCCCCAATAGTTCATGGGTTCGAATCGAACACCGGGCTCATCCTTACTGCTGAGGCGCAATGGGCCCGGTACAAATTAAATGTAACATAATGTATAGAAAACCTTCACCCTTGCCCCTTCACCCCATTAAATCAACACACTTACAACCATTAGGTTGGAAAGGGCAAGGCCACAGCTTTGTTAAAATCCAACACATAACATGTTAACACTATAAACCAGTGCCAGTCACAGTTGTACTGTGAGCACACAATTCCAAAGGAGGCCTGTCCTTACCATAAGTGCTGGACAGGCCGCCTACTTCCGATTTCCATAAAGGGCATAGCCCATTACAGACACTTTTATGCTGCCAAGGTCAAGAAACCGCAGCAAGCTGTGACATACCATAGAAAAAAGGGGTGGGAGGGTGGTCAGCTCTTCCAGCCACGTTCCTCAAAAGACCCAGAATTCCCTGGGAACAAAACTTCCCTGAGCTCAGGCCAAGCCCATCCCCCACAACAACCAATCCCTGGTGACCACTCAGCCATCTTGTCCTGCGCCTGGTCATGTCCCCATCTGTCAAGAGGCCTTCATTGAAAGTGCCTGTAAGAAGGACCCCCACAACCCAGACTTCATCTCACAACTCTATCGCCAACTGTTGAATAAACCAGACTCCCCTCCACCAACTTACACGTCTCACTGGGAACGAGACCTAGAGATCCCCTCAGAGAACATAACATGGCCAGAGGTTTGGGCTGCCACCAAATCCTCGGTTCAGAACCTTGTAGCATTGAAAGCTAATTACAAAGTCCTTACCTACTGGTATCTGGTTCTCGCTAGGCTTGCCAAATATGTACCCAATGATTCGCCCCAAATGCTATCGAGGCTGAGATCAAGTCGGTACCCACCTTCACATTTGGTGGACCTGCCCCATAGTGCAGTGCTTCTGGGCAGAGGTGCTTTGTTCACGTATATCTTCCTTCATGTCACAGTTTGGCTAAAAAAAAAAAATTAGGCTAATTGGGTATATAGAATTTTGCAGTCATATTTGGCACATGTATTTTTCCACGACACGTTCACTTTAAGTGGATATATTAATGGAGAGAATGCAAAATGCCCCCAACAATTCTAATCTGGTTTAGTACATATGGCTCACTGAACTATTGCATGGATGATCCTCTGAGACATCATAATGAGCACAGGTGAATTAATAATGGAAAAACCTGCTTTCTGACTCACGCACATCGATTCACTTATCCCTAATGATGGGAAATCTACAAATATAGGATCTAGAGTTTGTACAAGGGCCTAAATTCCAATTCTGGAAATTGCTTGGTTTTCCACCCAAACTTCAGTTAGCTATTATGGGCTACTGCTAGATGTATAGTTGAATCAGACATTTTGTATTCATTAAAAAACAAAAAAATTGCAATATTAAATCCCTGAAACTATCAATATATTAGCTCACTGTAATCCCTTACACAGCACTGTGAGCCATGAAGACTCTACTAAGCCATACCAAATTTTAACCACACTCTGTAAAATGTCAACCACTCCCTGCCAATTGGTCACGCTCCTCTGCACCATTTCACCCGGATTGAGCTCCCTATGAGTAAGCCCAATCCGGGTGAAACCTGTTAGAGGGGGGTGGCCAGTGGGTGGGGAATCTAGCTGAAGCTGGAACCTTTTCTATGAGATATGGTTGGCATTAGCAGAGTGCGGACTGAGTTTTGTATGGCTATGAAAGAGTGGAGCAGGACATGCTCCTTTTGGGACCGACACTAAGCATCTAACCGACACTATCTACACAATGTAAGGGCTAGTTTACACTTGCTTCAAAACATGGCTTTGGACACTCTTTGTTAAAGCTCTCTGAATGCTAGTCAAAGCCCCTGTCACTAAATAAAATGGTTAGCTTACAGCCCCGTTTACACCTTGCTTTTGCTTGGTCCTTCGATGAGGCTTCAATAAGGCTTTGGTGGGGCTTCAGTGAGGCTTTGATGGAGCTTCAATGAGGCTTTGGTGGGGCTTCGGTGAGGCTATGTGGGGCTTCAATGAGGTTCCGGTGGGGCTTCGGTGGGGATTCAAGCAAGCTTTGCCATAGACTTCTATGGAGGCTTTGAAGACACTTTGAAGCACCACTAAAGCTACATGGGTATAATTTTTGAAGTGAAGCCGAAGCAAAGCAAAAGCAAGCTGTAAACAGGACTGTAAGCTAACCCTTTTATTTAGTGACAGGGGCTTTGACTAGCATTCAGAGAGCTTTAACAAAGCCTGTCTGAAGCTTTGTTTTGAAGCAAGTGTAAACTAGCCCTTAATGTGTGTTGAAGCCGAAAGCAAGTGTAAATGAGCCCTAACAGTACAAAGGACTTATCATTTAGACCTGGGAGTTTTTCATGGCTAGTCTAATCAGTAAGCTGGGGATAGGATGGTGACCAAGCCGTGTTGTTTAACTGCGTAGGAAAAGAGTTATGTCACCAGCTTGGCTTTGCTGTCTAGCAGGGGCTTCCTGAATCACAAGACATTTTAACATTGTTACAAATTGCTTGTTAAATAAGACAAGTAATATATGAAATTGAACTATGGGTCTAGTTGCATACCTGGAGTTCATCTTGAAACTTCTCTGCACCCTTCCAATACCTGTTTAGCATTAACATACATTTTATAGACAAATAGCTCATAAAATATAATCTTAGTGGGAATAAATGCCTCTTCTATGCAAAATAGACACCTCGTGGTGATACATCCATTGGTGACAGGGGGAAGTATTGAGGAAGTAGGACAGGCGCCACCCTCTTTGCCATGCCAATGGTTTCTGTACACTATTACCCATTGTATGCTATTATTCTACATATTGAAATACTGTACATTTTTCACACACCCTTGGGAGGAACTGGGATACTTGCCACACATTGGAAATGAAAAGAAACAGATACTTGTTAGCCTTAAAGCTGAACTCCAAGCAGATATAAAAGACACAAGTCAAAGCCGCTCTGTATTCATCGATACATTATTGAATGTTTTTTTTTTATGAAAACAGCTTAAGTGACCGAGTCTGATTTGGTATCAAGTCCCTGTGCAGCATAACTAAGGCTAGCAATAGACGGTGTGAATTTCTTTCCTGCAGCCACGGGTTGCAGGAAAGAAATATGCACGATTCCCCCTCCTCCAGCCAAGACATTGTCTTCTCCCAGCGTGGTAGGCCATCCCCACCGGGAGAGGACAGTGATTATCACTAGTGGCTATAGCAGCCACTTGCAATAATTGGAAGCTAATCCGTGCAGGCTGGTTTTATCCAAGTTGATCGATCGATCAACTTGGTACATTCAGGCTGCCCACTAATGGTTCGAATCTTGGCCATTCCTGCTGAACCGACCAAGATTTGAACCATGTATGGTCGAGCTTAGACCGGGGGAAGGATAAAAAGAAAAAAGAGCCAATCAGTTGTTCCGCCAATGGAAGGATAATGCTGAGAGTTGATCTTATCAGTTTTTTCGGCTTCTTCTTTCATTGTCCAGTCACAGACTGGGGGAAGGACACAACCTTTCAGTGTTACTCAACTGCAGCAGAGACAAGTCAGGTTTCCTCCATTACCAAACAAGGCTGTGTGGTGTGCCAGTGCATTGTAAATTTCAGTCTGGATGGACAGAAATACAAGTCATTTAGCAAATAAAATAGCTACAGTATATGGTAGGTATTCTATCTGTGTTTTTATCTGTTTACCTAGTTCGGCTTAAAAATAAAAAATTTCTTATGCCCCGTACACACGAGCGGAAATTCCTCCAGAAAAAAGTCTGATGAGAGTTTTTGGTCCGAAAATGCGACCGTGTGTATGCTCCATCAGACTTTTGCTGGCGGAATTCCAGACAGCAAAAGATTGAGAGCAGGTTCTCAATTTTTCGGTCGGAAAAAGTTCCGATCAGAAATTATGTACCAATTGCGATGTGCGAAATTCCTACACATGCTCGGAAACAATTTGACGCATGCTCGGAAGCATTGAACTTCATTTTCTCGGCTCTTCGTAGTGTTGTACGTCACCGCGTTCTTGGCAGTCGAAAGTTCAGCGAACTTTTGTGTGACCGTGTGTATGCAAGCCAAGCTTGAGTGGAATTCCGTCGGAAAAAACATCCAAGATTTTTCAGACGGAAATTCCGCTCGTGTGTCCGCGGCATTAGATGAAATGCCTGGAGTTCAACTTTAAATGTTTTACTCTGGTAATATATAATATACAGAAAAATATACACTCTCTTGTATATAAGCTTTCTTGTGCAATATTGCATATAATTCTCTGCTAATAAATCGTACACTGGGTCAAAATGTTATAGATTTTCTCATTGATTGGGTTGAAAGGTACTCCAAATATAAGCCTTAGCATTGCAGGAAATATTCCAGGGGGGGTGTCTGCCAGGACGGGGGTGTAATAGTGGTTCAGAGCCCTCCTCCCTTTGTTAGCCTTCACCCTAATATCAGTATATTCAGGTCAGCTATTCATCCCCAGAACAGCCAATAACAGCCAATTAAAAGGTCAGGAATAGACCCAATCAATGCCGCTCAACTGCTGGAAATGGCTGCTTAACTATAAAGTTCTGGAGACAGGAACATGTATTTTTAGAATATGATGTGACTCTTGGCCAACCTTCTCTCTTCCTTTCTGATTATATCCTCCACTAGGATATCAAACCTCCAACATGGCCCGCTGTAAGGTAGAAAATATCCAGCTCCTGATCTTCTCTCTACCTTTCCGATTTCACTCACCACCAGGATATCACACATCCAACACGACCCTCCATAAGGAAGAAAAAACTCTGTTCCTGATCTTCTCTATGCCTGTTCAATTCCACCCACTACTGGGATATCACACCTCCAATATGGACCTCCCTAAGGAAAAAAATATTCCGCTACTGAACTTCTCTCTAACTTTATGACTATACCCACCCTCAGGATAGCACACCTCCAACACGATCCTCCATAAGGTAGAAATTACTTTGCTCCTGATCCTCTCTATATCTTTCAATTTCACCCACCACTTGGATATCACACCTTCAACATGGCCCTCCATAAGGTAGAAAATACTCAGCTCCTGACCTTCTCTCTACCTTTCCGATTTCACTCACCACCACAATATCACAAATCCAACACGACCCTCCATAAGGAAGAATAAACTCTGCTTCTGATCTTCTCTATGCTTGTTCAATTCCACCCACCACTGGGATATCACACCTCCAATATGGACCTCCCTAAGGAAAGAAATACTCTGCTACTGATCTTCCCTCTAACTTCATGACTATACCCACCCTCAGGATATCACACCTCCAACACAATCCTCCATAAGATAGAAAAAACGTTGCTCCGGATCTTCTCTCTACCTTTCCAAATCCACCCAACAATGGAACATCCAACAAGGTAAAAAATACGCTACTGCTCTTCTTTTTAACTTTCTGACTATACCCACCCCCAGGTTGTCACCCTCTATGTAGTAGAAAAAATTCTGCTCCTGACCTCCTCTCTATCTTTATGATTACACCCACCACTGGGATATCACACCCTCCAACATGACCCTCCAAAGTATAGAAAATGCTCCTGACCTTTCTGATTAAAGTCAGCAAAGCATAAGCAAACCATACCCAGGGGTTTATTTATCAAATATCAGCAGATTTTTACTTAAAACTGCAGGGAAAGTAGTCCCCGTTTGGAGAGTGCTTGCGAACTATAGCCAGTGGTCCCAAGGAAAATGCCAGTGACCCTTAGAAAATCTGAATACAGTGTCCCATATGTTCTTGTGTTTAGAAATTGGTTTGATATTCTGACATATTACACCCCTGATTATCATTCCACTCTCATCTTTATTACTTTTTGTTGGCTGTGTCCCATTGCGGAGATTTTCCTTTGCTTGCTGTCCTGGAGATGCAACTGGTGCATGGGTGGAAATCTCTAAAAAGTAAGAGGTTGGTTTGAGCTAGAGACAGTTTAGATTATTTTAATTTAAATTAAGTGGTTCCATGGATAAATAGAGGCCTATGGGTCCCTTAGGAAGTCTTGGCTGCTACCTGAACTGGTCCAACTGTCAGGAAAGGATCTGTCCGCTGGTAAGATCCATCATTTGGCGTGCAGTAATGTGGTCCACCAGCAGGTGTCTCCTGGCAGTTTGTAACTGTCAGGAGAGACTTTCCCTGCTGGTGTTATGTCATCTTTGGGCCGCAGTACTGGCGCCCACCAGCGGATGGATCCCGGCAGTGTGGAACAGGCAGCACTTTCTGCGCTCAGCTGTCACATGAGGCCAATCACTGGCAGGTTTATAAATACCCGGCCAGCCCTCACACGCTTGCCTTGGTATCTTCCTTCCATGCAACCTGTGACATGAACCTGTGACCTGAACCTGTGACGTGAACCTGTGACCTCATCCCATCCCATCCTGATCCCATCCGGATCCTATCCTGTGCTCCTGAGTTCCTGTTCCCTTGTTGCCTTTCCCATCCTTATTTTCCCTCTCCCGTCCTGCCCTTGTTCATATGCTGATCTTCCGTGTATGACCCTGGCCTGTCTAACGTTTGTGATTCTGGAACTGCCCTTGTTATCTGCTGATCTCCCGTGTATGACCCTGGCCTGGCTAATGTGTTGATTTCGGTACTTCCCTGTGTATATATATATATATATTATCTGTTGCTTGTGGGTTTCTGTTTGTGGGCTGAGCACTGTTTGTATTTTGGGGTGTCTACTTATTTATATATCACTTATCTAAATAAACATTATTCTTATTTTACTTTTACATGTGTTTTGGTCTCCTCTCTGCAGTCCACACAATCTGGTCACACCTGTTCATGACACCAACTCTGATGTCCCTTTAATGGAAGGTATATTTAAATAACAAAAGTATAGCGCTTGGTTGCCACACCTGCAAGGATATAAATAATTTATTGACACGCAGGAATAAACTTATTGAGCCAATGCGCATTCGGGGTGACCTTCCTCTCCCTTCTTCAGGGCTATCTGTATCAATGGAGATAGGTGGGCTCCATGGTGGTACTTGTTTGTAGAGAGCCTGCTGTGGCAGAGAAAATCCATGGCAGGCCTGCCGAACCTTACCTACAACTCTGAACCTCAGATGCCAACTCCTCAGACCCGTTCTTTCTTTCCCAGCTGCCCACTGCCATGGCTTTTCTCTCTCATGGCAGGCTCCTTACAGAAACACAGGTACCACCATGGAACCCACCTATCTCCATTGATAAGTACCAATAGCCATGAAAAAGGGGGAGGCAGTTCCTCCACAGCACGTTGGCTCAACTGGTTTATCCTTGAGTCTCAGTAAACAATTGATATCCTTGCATCAAGTGTGGAATCACTCCGGACATCGGGCGCTCCTCTTTTCCTATCTAAAAAGAGGAATGCCTCTCTGAAACTTTTGGCAGAGAGGTGTTCACATTTAAAGATTTACCCTCACCAACTGTCCAGTTTTGGATTTCTCCTCTTCTTCTGTCTTTGAAACAATGGTCATACATATACTTTAATTGATCATCAGAATCGAAAACATGAGAAAATATTTTTTTAGCACAAAAGTTAATTTTACACCAAAATATAAGACTGTTGCCTTTAAGTCCTAGCTTGGACTACAATGCTTATATTTCCTAAATATTTTGTATATATTAGTCATAGTGCATGGGTGAATGAGCATACCATATTGTTGAATAAACCAGCACGGCTTTCTACTCCCATTGCTAGACTGCAGATAACAAATTTTGTCCAAATGTTTTTTTTTTTTTAGGTGGCACCATTGGAGTTAGAAATACGGCAATACTATCATCTGACCTCAGTAACATCTGTATGGAAATCCATGTGGCACCACTTTTTTTTTTTTTGGTGGTCCAACAGGTCGGCCAATCCATCATTGACTTTAGAGAGCTTGGAGTTGAAGCAGCGGGTAAAGATTTGATTCTTGAAGACCATGAGGCACATATATATTTACGAGACTGTAGAAAATAGATTGTAAAACCTGTTCCAGAAACGGTGCGCTTCAGTGGACCCCGAGGCAAAAAGCGTGCTTCCTAAACTGCCGAAATATCCGCGAATGCGTCTCGCCCATTAGAAGGCAAAGTCAAGTCCTGCGTGCCTTGGGTAAACTATAACTCCAGAGGAAAATGCTGTAAATTCAGCTAAAAACAGCCCCAAAAATAGGAGAAATATAAGGTCATAGAAATCCAGTCTATCAAATAAAATATTCCTTTTTGCACTCGCTGACTGTGTTCTGTAAGTCCATCTCGTTACGGAAGGAATAGTCCGTGGTCACCGGGTACTCTTTTTCTCTGGTTTGGCTTTTGCCGTGTCTCTTTTTATGTCGGTACACAATCTTGATCATTATTGCCGCAATGCAAAATATGATAAATATTGTGATCGCTATGACACCTGCAAAGGGAACACACAAAGATGGGATGTCAATATATAGACTATGTAGAGGACAAATATACTATCATTACTTTAAAAGAAAAACAATATATTAATCTTTCCGTGACTAGTTGGTTGTCAGTGAAGCTGGAAAAAAAACAGAAACAGGTTAAAGTGGGGTGCCCCCTAAAAAAAAAAAAATTAAAGTCAGCAACTACAAATACTGCAGCTGCTGACCTTTAATAATCAAACACTTACCTGTCCCAGGCTCCAGCGATGCGGGGGAACGAAGCCCCCCCTCGATCCCCTCTACACTCGCGGCGCCGGCATTCTAACTGTGGGCACCCGGCTGTGGCTTCACAGCCGGGCACCCACTGCGCATGCCGTGATACGCCGCGCAGTCATCTGGGACTCGTGACAGGTCCCAGATGACTGTGCCGCGCCGAGGGGAAGTGATGTCAGTGCCCGGGCACTGAGGGTGGCAGACTACGAGGGACCCCATAGCAACAGGCATTTAGAGGTGAGTAAAACAAAAAATTTTTTTTCCAATTTTTTTTTTTTCTTTTTTTTATGATTTTTAAGCAATTTTTTTGGGGGTGAAAACACCACTTTAAGCAGCCAGACCGGCATCCTGCAGAACCCAGAGCAGCCCAAAGCAATCAATTCTGCTCTGCTGATTACAGGAGAGCCAAAACTAAACATGCCTTACCAAAAAAAATAGATAGTAGAGCACCCTGAATTTTCAAGATCCTGGACCTACTACGAAGCGGTTGACCATTCGTGCTGGTTTCCTTTGGTGCTAATATAGGGTGTGTATCTATCAATCTATCTGAGATAATCTTAACAATCAATAAAGAGTGAAAGTAAAAAAAAAAAAAAGCATACTGTTCACAAAATAAAATAAATCCTTTGGGTTTTGAAAGTCTATAGGAAGTCATAGCATTACCATCAAGTTTTGGGCAAACCGTGAATTAATTGACAGCTTTCCAATAGGGCTGACAGCGATGACTGGAACATTCATGTTTCTATAGAAACTTGAGAGATTAGTGACAACACCAGATGCTGATGAAGGGCTTGGCACCTGCAGTCACTGCCGATGTGCACAGGAATTTATTTGCTAAAGCCAATTATGGCTCTCTCAATAGAACAGCCTTTCTCTACCTTTTCAACACAGAGGAACCCTTGAAATAACTTTCCAATCTCAAGGAACCCTCTTCTAATAATTACTATATCTTCAACTCATGATACATTAGTGTGATGACCAGTGGGAAGAATGCTCCTTACACTTGTGGTCATTGGGAAGAAATACAGATAGCTATAAAGATCAATGGTGTCAGTGGGAACTTATTTGAGAGGCAGAGATTGCTCATTGCTCAAGGAACCCATAGTAAACTTTGGAGGAACCTTAGGGTTCCATTAACGCTGGTTGAGAAAACCTGCTCTACAGTGTATGGGAGAACATTGAGAGGTCACAATCTTATGCCGCATACACACGATCGGACTTTCCAATGGGAAATGTTGAAAACCGAGCTTGTTGTCAGAAAGTCCGACTGTGTGTATGCTCCATCGAACATTTGCTGTCAGAATTTCCACCCACAAATGTTTGAGAGCAGGTTCTCAAATTTTTCCGCCAACAAAACTTTGTTGTCGGACTTTCCGATCGTGTGTACACAAGTCCGTCGCACAAAAGTTCATGCATGCTCGGAATCAATTACGAGCCAGAAGCGCTCAGTCTTGTAAAACTAGCATTCGTAATGGAGATATCAGGTACGTATCACGTACCTGGTGGAGACTGGAATGTGATGGAGGCCTCCCTAGCTCCTCCCGCCTACACTTCTGAAGGTGGGAACAGAAAGTGTAAAGGCAAGGAGTGGCACGAGTGCCGGCTAGCTGGCTGGTGATATCCCCTCTGAAGGCGGGTAGAGCTGGCAGTCACGGTCCTTGAAGCAGGAAGTAGAAGCAGCTGGGCACCAGAGCATGGACAGGGGCGTAACCAGGGGAAGAGCAGTAGTCAGTAACAACCGGGCAGCAGGGCACCGAATCAGCAGGCAAAAGCAAATCCAGAGGGCGGGCCAAGGTCGGGTAACAGCCAGGCAATGTGGTACCAAGTCAGCAGGCAGATCAAGTCTAATAAACAGGCCGAAGTCAGGATACCAGGTAACAGAGCAAAGGAGCAAGCAGAGGGGAAGTCCAAAGACGACCCAGGTCATACACGAACAAACAGGAGCAATAGATCAGGACTTGGTGGGTTATGAAGGAGCTGAATATCATCCAGCACTTGTTTGCAGTGACAGAGCAGTTTAAATAGGCCACTGGGCGCCAAGTGCTAATTGGTGTGCGCACGCGCGTTTTCACATGCACACTCGTTCGCGCACATACCTGTGCGCGATGAACTGGCATTGCGGGAATTATGTTGGTCCTTTGCTTATGGATATTAGCATGTGTGCAATGTGTATGAGCATGAGCAGGTATCTGCACTGGCCTTTTAGTGATGGAGGTCCAGTTTACCTTACAGTACGTCTTGTACGTCACTATGTTTGTAATTGTTGGCCAACATTTGTGTGACCGTGTGTATGCAAGACAAGTTGGAGCCAACAACCTTCAAACAAAATTCCACAGTTTGGTTGTCGGAAAGTCTGATCGTGTGTACAGGGCATTAGAGTCGCACACAGTCAGATGAATTTTCAGTCCCGACAATGAGTAAAGAAAAGCTGTTCCAAGAAACATCTACCCAAGATCAGAGACAACAAGATACATATATCACAATGTTTTGATTATCAATGTATCAAAAGAGGAGCAGGGCCCTCAGACATGTTATCTTAACATGATATTTTATAGCGATAATATTTATATTGCATTGATGGTAAATCCATTTTTTTTTTTTGCTCTGTGCAACTTTCATGACCTTGATCCAGAGTCCATAACAAGGTTTCACAACCAGGTTTTCACAGAACCTCTGGTTCCTCCAGAGGTCGCTAGGGATTCCTTGAGGAATGAGCAATTTCTACCTCTCAGATAAGTTCCCACTGACACCATTGATCTTTTTAGCTATCTGTAAGAGGATAATTTTTCCCAAGTGTAAGCAGCATTCTTCCCACTGACCATCACACTAATGTATTATGGGTTGTAGACATAGTAATTACTAGCAGGGGTTTCCTGAGACTGGAATAATATTTCAATGGTCCCTCTGTGTTGAAAACATTGAGAAAGGCTGTTCTACAACATTATATAGTTGCAATGTATTTTTTGACCTGAAGTTTTAGCCAGTCACTGTTGAGGCATCTCAGGTGGGACCATGAAGGTAGGCATGTCTACGTTCTGGTACTCCTTGGAGGCCTCAAACCGTCTGTTGGTCTTCTGGGAGTACAAGGTGTGGCATTTATCATTCAATGTATTACTTTGTGGTTGTTTTGTTATCCCAAGTGTGAGTGTTTCATTGTTCTAGGACAGGGGGTCTCCAAACATTCTAAACAAAGTGCCAGCTTACTGTCCTTCAGATTTTAGAGAGGCTGGACTATGGACATTGGGAATAAAAAATAAAGCCCCAACATCAGCAGGAAAGATGTATGCCTATATCATTTGTTTCAGTGGGAGTAATTGTGCCCCAATATTAGTGTCAGTGGGAGGAATTGTACCCCATTATTGGCTTCATTAGGCTCCATTATTGGCGTCATTGGGAGAAATTGTGCCCCTTCCTTGGTGTCATTGGGAGGAATTGTGCCCCATCATTGGTGTCATTTGAGGAATTGTGCCCCATTTTTGGTATTAGTGGATGAAATGGTGCCCCAAGGGCAGGCATGTACTGGCCATTGGGACTACTGGGAGTTTCCCGGTGGGCCGATGGCTCAGTGGGCCAGTCAGGCGCATTCCTGGAGCCGCTCCTCACTGATAGGAATGCAATTTGCAATTTCATTCCTGTCACCAAGGAGCAGCTGCCGACACTTGCTGGAGAGAGGATTAGGCTTTCTGCTCCCTCCAGCCTGCAGGGGGAGATAGACAGCCGGCAGACTTTCCTTCCTCTCTCCACTTGTCACTTATAACATGACTGGAGAGAGGAAGAGAAGCTGCCTTCATTCTTGAGAGCTGTGAGTACACGTGGGAGAGGGAGAAGATGGGGACACTCTGATGCAAGGGGGACTCTGATGGGGGACACTCTGATGCAAGGGGGACTCTGATGGGGGACACTCTGATGGGGGGACTCTGATGGGGGACACTCTGATGCAAGGGAAATGCTCTGATGCAAGGGGGACTCTGAAAGGGGACACTGATGCAAGGGGGACTCTCTGATGCAAGGGGGACACTTTGATGCAAGGGGGACTCTGATAGGGGACACTGATGCAAGGGGGACTCTGATGGGGGACACTCTGATGCAAGGGGGACACTGATGGGGGACACTCTGATGCAAGGGGGACTTTTTTAAAAGCCCATAAACTCCACTCTATGTTAGTCTATGTGTCCATGCACACATGGACGTTTTTTAGCTTTATTGAGCAGTGGAGTTTATGGGCTTTTTTCTGAACGCCAGAAATTTGCGTTCAAAGTGCCGTTTTTCACCGCCAAAAAAAGGCAAACGCTGACAAACGCTCATTAATGCTCATGAACGCGCGTCAATTAGCGTTCTATTTTTTCAATGCATTGTGGGAGTTTGTGGGAGTTTGGAATGCATTGTGGGATTTTTGGAGTGTCCTCTGTGTATTTTTATTAAAACGCCCATAAAAGCTAATAAATGAATTAATAAAACGCTGTTAAAAGCACGTTTTTTCAACCAGCTTATTCTGCCAGCAATCTAGCGTCCAGAAAAAGCTTTTTTGAGCTTCAGTGTGCATGGAGCCTTAGGGTGGGAAGGAACTAAAGAAATAAAAAATCCATTCAACACACTTATCTAGACTAGGACAGAAGTGGACCAATGTATATAATAAAAATGTGAATGTCTTAACATTTGTGCAAGCTTAACAAATAACCGTATTGTTACTAATATGTATATAATAGTTTTTCCTTGTTGCCTTTTGCGGGGGGAATGTACAACCCCTAACATTCGATCCTAAGAGAAAGAACATTTGTCCATTAATGGTTAGTAGGCTAGGAACATTCGATCAGAAAACTATGATGGAGCCTCCTGCAGTCTACGTAGACCCGGGGTCTGATAATTTGTTAGTATCCACATTAACATTTACTGTATTTTGTACATATTTTAAAATTTTGTATGTATTTTCTAACTGATATATATATATATATATGAAAATACCTCCAATGACAACAGGACCACTTTTCATTTCATTGGTCAGGGGCTCCCGGTCGTCTGTATTCCCGAATGGATCTGAAATAAAGAGTTTACCAAATCACAAAAAAAAAAAAACTTGACAATTTATATTTTGTAACACTTAAAACTGAGTTTCAGTATTTTTATTTTTATAAGCTATGACTAAGCACTGTTAAGTGTGAAACGCATCAGCTCGTTTGTCCCATTTTTTTGCCGTGGCTTTTATCTGTTGGACTTTTTACAAATAAAGGCTATATTCCTGAGTGCGGCTGTCCACAACTTTCTTTTTGCCTCATGTTGCTATATGCTTAGCCGGCACCTGGTGTTCCAGTTCCGAGGGGAGTTCTAGACCCACATTTCCACCTGGAGGGGTGATCCCCTTCCCTTCAGGATTTTTACCCTTGAAGTCACCACAAATATCTCTTTTTCCTTTACCCGAAGACATAATGGGGCTCATTTACCAAGATGAATGCGCTGCGCCGGTTCGTACCACAATTAGTGCGCCAGATAAATTATTACTTGAGCGTATGAACCGGCGCACACATAAGCGCAACACATAATATACCGGCGCACCACGACTAGCGCACGCCGTTATCTGACGCACGGTTCCATGCATCAGAGGGGGGTGGGGTCACCAAGTGGCCCCGGCCTCCGTTATATAAGACCTGTCAGAAGAAGAGAAGCATCACACAGCGGGAGCCTCACATTGTGCGGATCGGCTTAATAAAGAAGAAGAGACGCCGTGGAGGAAGATGCCGGACGAGAACACCGGAGCAAGAAGCGGATCGGAGGAAGAAGAAGATGAAGAAGAAGAGAAGCGTCACACAGCGGGAGCCTCCCATATTGCGCGGAGCGGCCCGATAACGAAGAAGAGACGCCGTGGAGGAAGATGCCGGACGAGAACACCGGAGCAAGAAGAAGCAGATCGGAGGAAGAAGAAGATGGAGGAAGAAGATGAAGAAACCGAAGAATGAAGAAAGGGAGAAGACCAGAAGAAAGAAGACTTTAATAAAGGAATTGTCAAAGAAAGTCTACTGTCATTTAACTCTTTTGTCACCTTTTTTGGTGAAATGGTAGGGGTACTTTTGTACCCTTACCATTTCACACAGGGGGGGAGGCTGGGATCTGGGGGTCCCCTTGTTAAAGGGGGCTTCCAGATTCCGATAAGCCCCCCACCCACAGACACCCACAACCAACGACCAGGGTTAGGGGGATGAGACCCTTGTCCTCATCAACATGGGGACAAGGTGCTTTGGGGGGGCCTGGTATGGTTTAGGAGGGGGGGGCGCTCTCTCGTTCCCCCCTCTTTTCCTGCGGCCTGCCAGGTTGCGTGCTCGGATAAGGGTCTGGTGTGTATTTTAAGGGGGACCCCCACGCCATTTTTTTTTGGCGCGGGGTTCCCCATAAAATCCATGCCAGACCTGAAGGGTCTGGTATGGATTTTGAGGGGACCCCCACGCCATTTTTTTTTTTGTTCCCCTTAATATCCATAACAGACCTGAAGGGCCTGGTATGGAATTTCGGAGGACCTCCATGCATTTTTTTTCTTCATTTTTTTAATTTCTTAATGCTAACATGACCTGTGTTCAAATAGCCTTTAAAAAAACCCATAGAAGCTAACCAGCACAAAAAAAAAAGAGTCAAGTTGAGATGTGCGCCCGTTCAACTTATGCAAATTAACCTACGTGGCTTGACATTTACTAAGATTTTATCAGCGCAGTGAACCAGAGCACATGAACGGGCGCAAATGCTGTTCCCGCATGCGCAGTACATAAATTGACCTAGCGTAGTTACAAGTGTATTTGCAGGCGCAGCAAGCCTGCTCAGAGAAAGTTAGTTTTCGGTTCTATTTTGGGCATATTTGTTAGTTGGACAGTCATATCTATACTTCCTCACATCACCCACATCACTCCATAATATTGCCACTTACAGCTTCTTTTATTTAAAAAATGCTTGTGCCAGGTGTATAGTGGAGCACAGATCGCGACCGCCCGTGCACCGACAACATTATAGTAAATGGGGAATTGCGCTGTGTTACAGGCGCAAATGCTTTGTGAATACGAAAACGTCTGTTGCGCGGCGGCGTGCGCCGCATTTCATGGCGCAAATGCTTGGTAAATCAGCCCCAATGAGTAATTAACCGTTGCAGTGTGGGGAGTATTGCAAGAGTGTTTTTTTTATCCCTGAAATTGGGGTTTAAATACACTATATTACCAAAAGTATTGGGACACCTGCCTTTACACACACATGAACTTTAATGGCATCCCAGTCTTAGTCCGTAGGGTTCAATATTGAGTTGGCCCACCCTTTGCAGCTATAACAGCTTCACCTCTTCTGGGAAGGCCGTCCACAAGGTTTAGGAGGGTGTCTATGGGAAGGTTTGACCATTCTTCCAGAAGCGCATTTGTGAGGTCAGGCAGTGATCATCCAGCCCCCGAGGCACAGTTTGGAGACCACTGCTCTACCCAAAACCAAAAGGATTGCTTTGGTTTTAATATACTCCAAAAAAGCATAACAATTTTTTTTTTAAACTTCAGAAGGCCCCGCCCACTTTTTGCTGATTGCAAAGCTCTAGGCACCTGCTGAGGACTGATTTGTAACCTCCAGTACAGAGCCTCAGCTGGAGATGAAATGAAAGAGGGAATTGCTTGTAACTTGACATTCTCTCACAATACCGGCCTGATTTTGCTCTTGCTGAATCCTTCACAGAGCGCAGTCATGTGTAGGTGCGTTTTGGCACAACGTTCCCAAGCTCCTTCTCGCACCCCCCCCCCCCCCCCCCTCCTCACCTCCAGCCTGCCGTTCGGCAAAATTTCTATCTGTTAGAGTAATTAGCGATGTACGGCATATTTCTGCATAATTATGTGGCTAACCTCTTCAGATTCCCCTTCAGCTGTATTACCCATATTACACCCCTCCCCCACCCCCCACTTCCAGCCGCTTCCCACTCTCATAAAAAAAAACACTTTATTGCGATCCGTCTCTCAATAATAATAGTAACTGCCTATTATCAGAATTGCTCATGGTATCGCTGTACCGCGGGCTGGGCTACATTCATTGGGATTCGGAAAGGTCACTACAAAGACTAATAAGCCGTTTTGAATGATATCCACAACTAAGTGCGATAAAATCAGAACTCCAGCCCAAAAAAATTGCAAGCTAAAAATAAAGAACCCATTAAATATAACCAAACTTTTGCTGCAATATTTAGCTTAAAAGGAAATAATAAATAGGCTCAGGGTGCTTGCATGCTCAGTGGAGGGGAGAGCCAAGGCGCAGGGTCTATAGAGCAGTCTGGCATTCACCATAGAACCTTGCAAGAATGAAGGACTTTCCTGCTAATGGCCAGGGCTGCTGTTACAACTCACCGGGGCCCCGTGCAGCCTACCCGACAGCCCCCTCCCTCAAAAATATCAACACAATATTTTCACCAAAAATACACTACAATCATTATTTGAAAAATAGGAAAATTTGGAAGAAGGCCTCCATAAGAGACCCTTATGTGGTGGACCATACAGGTCTGGTGCCTCATCCTGATCAATAATTAGGAATGAGCCCGATGTTCGAATTGAACGTAAGTTCGACTCGGGTGGTTCGCCCTTTTCAAACATTATGGGGCGTTCGCGGGAAATTCGAGCGCCTATTAATGAACAGCGAGACCTTCAATGCACTACGAGATCGCAGTGCATTGACGGCTGCTGATTGGCCAAAGCCTGCACCTGACCTGCATGCTTTGGCCCATCACAGCTCGCTCTGCTGTGAGAGCCATGAGCCATTGTGGGGCGTGGACTTAGCCCCCTAAGCCATGATTGGCCAACAGGCACCCTGCCTTTGGCCAATCACAGCGTGGTCTGCTGCAAGAGCCATGATTGGCCAAAGGCAGGGTGCCTTTTGGCCAATCATGGCTCAGGGGGCTAAGTCCACGCCCCACAATATGTTAGGCTGCTTACATAGCGGCCGTACATAGTTTTATGAATGAGAGCAGCAAAATTACATTTGTAAAGGAAAGAATGTAATTTAAAACTGCTCGCGGTTGTAATGTATTGTCGGATCCCGGCAATATAGCTCAAAATCATTGAAAAAAACGGCATGGGTCTCCCCCTCCCAGTCCATTACAAGGCCCTTCAGGTCTGGTATGGATATTAAGGGGAACCCTGCACCAAATTAAAAAAAAAAATAGCGTTGGTTCCCCCAAAATCCATACCAGACCCTTATCCGAGCACGCAACCTGGCAGGCCCCAGGAAAGGAGGGGGGAGAGAGAGCACCCCCTTTTCTGAACTGTACCAGGCCACATGTCCTCAACATTGGGAGGGTGTTCTGGGGTCCCCCGCCACCGCCGGCCACCCGTGATCGTGGGCGTCCTACTAAGCAACGATCTAGCTTCTCCTCTGGTCAGTCCCCCCCCCCCACAGTTTTTTTAATAGCTCTGATCGCTTTATAAATGTCAATGGTCCCAAAAATGTGTCAAAAGTGTCCGATCTGTCTGCCGCAATGTCAATCCAAAAAAACGCAGATCGCCGCCATTACTAGTAAAAAAAAAAATTAAATTAAAATGCCATAAAAATGCTATAAATCTATCCCCTATTTTGTATACGCTATATTTTTTGCGCAAACCAATTAATATACGCTTATTGTGTTTTTTTTTTACCAAAAATATGTAGAAGAATATTTTTTTATACCACCAAAAGAAAGCTTTATTTGTGGGAAAAAAAGGACATGCATTTTGTTTGTGTACAACGTCACATGACCGCGCAATTGTCAGTTAAATTGACGCAGTGCCATATTGGAAAAAATGGCCTGGTCATTAAGGGGGGTAAAGTGATACTAAAGTCTCAGTTTTTTTTTTCTTTAAAAATAACAAACCTGTTATACTTACCTGCTTTCTGTAATGGTTTTTCACAGAGCAGCCCCGATCCTCCTCTTCTCAGCCCCTCATCAGTGCTTCTAAGCCCTGCGCCCTCTCTCTCTCCTCATTGGCTCACGGACTTTGCTTGACAGCAGTGGGAGCCAATGGTGCCATGCTGCTGTCTCAGCCAATGAGGAGGGAGATTCCCGGGCAGCTGAGACGCTCCTGCAACATCGCCGGATGGAGATAGGGCTCAGGTAAGTATTAGGGGGGTGGGGGTTTAGAGGGGTTGCTGCACACCCTGGGGTCCAGCTTCTGCCGAGGTCCTTTTATATAACAAGTGCTGTATACTTCAATCTTCTTTAAGTGTTCTGTACTTTTAAAATAAATCTATTTTTAATGGCTTTACACTATATGTGACTACGTGGTCCATTTTCACCTATGGGTCTGATCCAAGGGATGCGGTGCTTCCAAGTAGAAGTCCGTCTCCACCAGAACCGAGGGGATTTGTGAGATCTATCCATACATGAGAGACCTGAGCGATTGGGTTTTCCCCTATGTGGTGTTTAATCACCCTTGTTGTATGGTATTTGGGTCCTCACTCTCTGGTAAGCGTACCCTCATTATCCATGGAGGTGGGATTGCCACACTGGTGGCCATTATCACTTATGGACCATCACTTCAAGAACTTTTGTGGACTTTGATTTTACATGGACACATTACTGATGGTCCTTTGTTGTGACATATATGCATATGTATGATCACTTTATGTATTGTTTAGCACTGCACTTATGAGTTTTTAAGATTTTACACAATATTAGTCAATTGTGGGGCTAGCAGTTTTTTTTTTCTCCATTTACTAGTGCAGTAATTTCCTTTCTTTTTTATTCTTTCATTTAAAGCTTGTGCTCAGAGCTTCATCATCCACTGAAACTAGACATGTGTACTGCTGAAAAATTTGTTCAATTTTGTTTTAGTTTCATTCATTTTAGTTTTTTTTTTTTTCCTTTTTCGGGTCATTCATAAATTTGCTAATTCGAAAATTTGTAAATCCGTAAATTGTTAAATCGTAAAACGAAAATTTATAAATTTGCAAGTTCAAAAATGTGTAAAATCGTAAATTCGAAAATGTGAAAATTCGAAAATTCGTAAATTCAAAAATTCATAAATTCGAAAATTCGTAAATTCAAAAATTTATAAATTTGAAAAGTCATAAATTCGTAAATCCTAAATTCATAAATTTGCAAATTTGAAAATTCATAAATCCGTAAATTCGTAAATTTGAAAATACATAAATCCGTAAATTTGTAAATTCATTCCGTTCCATTTGTTTAGATACGCCATTTGTTATTTCGGATAATTCTTAACTTCGGATGAATTCGTATTTGTTACATTCACTAACAGCCAAATTTGAAAAGAAATTCCAATACCTATAATTTATTAGTTAGTTATTATTAGTTAGTTATTCTTTCTTATTTTCCTATTTTCTTTCTAGTTCCATCCACTGAAATTTTCTTTCTTAAAAATGAACAAATTTTTCGGCAGTACACATGTCTAGTTTCAGTGGGTAAAACTAGACATGTGTACTGCCGAAAAATTTGTTCATTTTTAAGAAAGAAAATTTCAGTGGATGAAACTATACATGTGTACTGACGAAAAATTGGTTAATTTTTGTTTTCGTTTCATTCATTTACTTTTTTTTTTATTTCGTTTTTCGGGTCATTCATAAATTGGCAAGTTCGTAAATTTTAAAATTAGTAAATTTGTAAATTCATAAATTTGCAAATTCATAAATTTGCAAATTCATAAATTTGCAAATTCTAAAATGTGTAAATTCTAAAATTCATAAATTCATAAATTCAAAAACTCGTAAATTCGAAAATCAGAGAAATAAGAATGAAAATCTGAAAATAAGAAAGAATAACTAACATTATAAATAATAATAACTAACTATTAAATTCTAGGTATTGGAATTTCCTTTCAAATTTGGCTGTTAGTGAATGTAACGGATACAAATTTATCCGAAGTTACAAATTATCCGAAATAACGAATGCTGCATCTAAACAAATGTACTGAATGAATTAATAATAAATAATAATAAAAAGTTTTTATTATTATTATTGTTATTTATTATTATTCATTTTTTACGTTCCATTTGTTTAGATGCGGCATTCGTTATTTTGGATAATTCGTAACTTCAGATAAATTTGAAAGGAAATTCCAATACCTATAATTTAATAATTAGTAATAGTTAAGTTATTATTAGTTAGTTATTGTTTCAGATCTTCGAATTTTCGGGTTTTCGGATTTTCGAACTTCCGAAATTATGAATTAGCGAATCTGCGAATTTCTGAATTTAAATATTTCCAAATTTTCGAATTTATAAATATTTGGAAAATGGGTTTTCATTCATTCGGATAATTCCGAATTAACAAATTTGTCAAATAAAATAATGCAGAACGAAACAAATTGCACATCTCACAAAAACAAATCTCTGTCCCACTATTGGACAGTGAGGTGCAGACGTACATAGGCTATGGTATGATACATAATTGCAAGATAACAAAGTCAAAAAGGTATTTGAGCTTAGTGAAATGATGCGAGTTGTTGCTGGGGTCTTATTCAATGCTTCAAAACAATAAGTAGTTCTAACGGGTTTACATACACTATTAATGAGACAGCCTGGTGCTTACCTGAGGATGAATATGTTGTCGTGATTGTGCTGAGGTCGCTGTCTGTGATGGAACCACAACTACATTCAGACAAGGACCCAATCACTGTGACTGGGGCTATGTTGGGGTGTCGCAGTGCTGCTTTAAGGGGGGCCACCTGGCTGTACTGGACGGAGGATAGGCATCCGATAAAACCCAAGGAGTTGGCTTTGGTCACCTCCGGATCAAGTCTTGGATTATCTGTAAGACAAATAACACCATGAAAAAGATTAAAATTGTATGTCAGAGTAACTTTTAAGGACCGCAAGGATTTGTCCCTTCAATGACTGGGCCATTTTTTTGTGATTCGGCACTGCGACGATTTAACTGACGATTGCGCGGTCGTGCAACGCTGTACCCAAACAAAGTTGACGTCCTATTTTTCCCACAAATAGATTTTTCTTTTGGTGGTATTTGATCACCTCTGCGTTTTTTATTTTTTGCGCTATAAACAAAAAAGAGCGACAATTTTGAAAAAAAATATATATATTTTTTTTTACTTTTTGCTATAATAAATATCCCAAAAAAAATGTCTTCCTCAGTTTAGGCCAATATGTATTCTTCTACCTATTTTTGGTAAAAAAAAATTGCAATAAGCGTATATTGATTGGTTTGCACAAAAGGTATAGCGTCTACAAAATAGGGGATAGATTAATGGCATTTTTTTTATTATTTATTTATTTCTTTACTACTAATGGCGGCGATCTGCGATTTTTAGCGGGACTGCGACATTGCGGCGGACAGATCGGACACTTTTGACACTTTTTGGGACCAGTGACATTTATACAGCGATCAGAGCTAAAACTAGCCACTGATTACTGTGTAAATGTCCCAGCAGGGAAGCTATTAACACTAGGGGGCAATCAAGGGGTTAAGTGTTCCCTAGGGAGGTGTTTCTAACTATGGGGGGAGGGGACTGACTGAAGGAGGAGAGAGATCGCTGTTCCTGATCACAAGGAACAGCAGACCTCTCTCTACTTCCCTGTCAGAATGGGGATCTGTCTGTTTACATTGACAGATCCCCATTCTGGCTCTCTGAGGAGCGATCGCGGGTCGCCGGTGGACATCGCGGTGACGCGCATCGGCTCTGTCGCGTGCACCCCCTATCGCTCTTAAGGCGGCTGACGTACACCAAAGGTGATTCCCGCATCCGTGCCAACCTGCCGCTGTATAATGATGATGGCTAGTTGGCAAGCAGTTAAAGATGCTGTAAGTGCAGAAAAATACCCCTTGATCAGCCAGAACTGCACTCAGACCCCAAGACCTGTGGTGGAACGACACCATGCAGAGTGGTGTCAGCCCTGCCCACTTTTTGTTTACTCAAACCCTCCCACTTTCCTCATCTTCACAACACATTCTGTAGCCCAAGGTAAGAATAGTGGGGGCTAATTAGACTCATTTTATGAATTAACTAAGATAGGAAACTGTCAGGAGTGGTGTGTGCCACATTAACAGGGCAGAGAGTCCTGTTTCAGGTCTACCTGCAACACCCATGCCAGTTTCTATTATAGAGTGAAAAAGAAACTAGCACAGGTCTGCTCATGATTAAAAGAGGGAACGTGGCAGTTCTCCATATGGCAGTTAGAAAACTGCCACAGATTCCTGCCAGGCTTGACCTGTCCAACAGCTCACATCCCTCTCTCTGCCGTGCAGTGATTACTCTACACAAGCAGAGCCTGCAGAGTTAACACCCTCCTCCTCCCTCCTTCTTTGAGCTGAGCTGGGGGGGGGGCTGTGAGATCGGAGCATGCAGCGATCCGTGCTCTATTAGGTGGCTGTGATAGACAGGCTCCTAATTTACAAAGGGGCTGGCTTCTGTAGCAGAATCTGCTCCATGTTCTCAGTTTAGAAGTCTTTGGTAGTTCCCCCCATTGTCCTCACACATGAAGTGTGGAGGGGACACAGGACAGTTTTGAGTTTCTGACATGATCAACAATTTTTAAAAAAAAATTTTGTTGCTGTGATATAACAAAATGCTTTCATTAGTATATTCACAGATACACAGATCAGAAGGAAGCAAATATAAGAAGTTCATGGGCACCTAATTTGCCAGGTAGTGATGGTCCTTCCCTTGAGTCCATCCCATGGTGCGGGAAGGCAAGTGATGTGGCGAATGAGGTGCCACCTTTGTGGTTTGACTCCTGTAGCATTTAATAGGTAAAAAATTATTTTTATTTTTAATATGTAAAAAATTATTTTCATGACTATGCCTCTGGACCCCTGATGAAGCTTGTGGTGAAACATGTTGAGCTTTAACTTGGTACATGTTCCAGTTTGTGAGAAGTTGAGCAGCGACAGGAACTGTGTAGATATATGAGAAAACTGAAAATCGAAAACTTAGCACAGGGATGTGGGAACCCCTACTAATGGGCACAGCAGGTATACAGACCAGGGAACTCAGCACAGGGATGGTGGGAACGAAAAGGACTAAAAAAGCCTAAAAAAGGAAAACAAATGCAGCCACCATATCTAAGGCTCCATTCACACTTTGCAGGTGCGATGGAGCGCATACGTTTCTGCCCATTTTCCACATGTTGCCATGCGTCTAGTGTACAAAACGCACAGAAATGAACTATACATTTAGTATGAGGGGAAAAAAAACGAGGAGTGATGGATCGTGTACATCACTCTCCAGCTACATCTTAATTTAATGCAATTTTTTGTTTAAGTCAAACAGGTTAAAAAGCTTAACCAACTACAGCTCTAATCCCGGACGAGCCCCCAAGTGCTTCAGAAAAGAGATTTTCATTTGTTAACAGGACCCAATATTTTTTAAAGACATGCACATGTCTAGGTTATAATGGGAGTCTGGGCATCAAACAGCAGAAAATTTAAAACTCCAATACATAAATATATGCAATATTATGTTGATAACTGATGCAGGCATGAAATAACCTGCAGGCAGAAATTGACTGCGTATTACATAATTCTGTCTTTTGTCTGGCATTTTTTTTCAATTGCATTACTGTTATATTTTTGGTATGAGGGAAAACAAATTAGAAGTGATGAATAGTGTAAATCACTTTCCAGCAATACCTTAATTTAACCACTTAAGCCCCAGACCAATTTGCAGCTAAAGGACCAGGCCCCTTTTTGCGATTCGGCACTGCGTTGCTTTAACTGATAATTGTGCAGTCATGCGACGTGGCTCCCAAACAAAATTGGCGTACTTTTTTTCCCACAAATAGAGCTTTCTTTTGGTGGTATTTGATCACCTCTGCGGTTTTTATTTTTTTCGCTATAAACAGAAATAGAGCGACAATTTTGAAAAAAATGCAATATTTTTTACTTTTTGCTATAATAAATATCCCCCAAAAATATATAAAAAAAAATATTTTTCCTCAGTTTAGGTTGATACGTATTCTTCTACATATTTTTGGTAAAAAAAAATCGCAATTAGCGATTATTGATTATTGATTGGTTTGCGCAAAAGTTATAGCGTTTACAAAATTGGGGATAGTTTTATAGAATTTTTATTAATATTTTTTTTTTTACTAGTAATGGCGGCGATCAGCGATTTTTATTGTGACATTATGGCGGACACATCGGACATTTTTGACACATTTTTGGGACCATTGTCATTTATACAGCAATCAGTGCTATTTAAATGCACTGATTCCTGTGTAAATGACACTGGCAGTGAAGGAGTTAACCACTAGGGGGCGGGGAGGGGCTAAGTGGGTGTGTGTGTTTTTTTTAACTGTATGGGGGGCGTGGCTTGGCGTCTGACTACACTGATCGTCTGTCCCGATGACAGGGAACAGACAATCAGTGTCAGTCGCACTAGGAAGCACGGGGAGAGGTTTGTTTACACAGACCTCTCCTCATTCTTCAGCTCAATGACCCGATCGTGGGACACCAGCGGTGATCAGGTCCGCTGGTCCCGCGGCCACGGTCACGGAGCTCAGGGCCGGGTCGCGTGCACTTAGATATACGTTGGCAGAATGGCACGGCTGGGGACAAGCACGTACCTGTATGTGTCTCTTTAAGAGCCCAGCCGTGCCATTCTGCCAACGTATATCTGAGTGCTTAAGCGGTTAATGCAATTAGTATTAAGTCAAACAGGTTGAAAAGCTTAATCAACTACAGTTCTAATCCCGGACGAGCCCCCATGTGCTTCAGAAAAGATACGCATGTAAAAAATGCAAAAAGTCCCACGACCCTTTCGCAAAATTCATTGGGAAATGTCAGTTTTTGGGGAGGACTGTCCCTTTAACAATATACTGCTGGGCTCGGCACATTTTTCTAATGATTTGTTCTGTGAACAAGACTCGGGTCCGGCAGTTAAATTAGTTTCACAATCTCGTTATTTCGGAGAGCTAACTGTAGTGGAGAATAATGGATTGCCTGCGGGGACGCTGAACCAGAAAGCTTTGCAGAAACAATTCTAATAAGGCCGCAACAATAAGATGTACACAGCGGCGGCGGAAATCCACCACCGGTAGCAAAAAGCAGCGGCTACAACAATCGCACTCTGCCTTTCCTGGGTGAGGGGCTTGCAGTCCGCCCGCTACAGTCTGCTCCAGTCTGCTTGTCTCTTGTCTTCCAGAACAAATCTTCTTACAAGGAAACAGGTTGGTGCTAGAAATATATGAGCGTTGTGCGTTGTTTATAGTCTGATTGAACTAAATGCGTTCAAATTCTGAAAATTTTAAGCAATTCTAATTCAAATTTGGTAGAATTCTAATCAAATTCCATTTGAATTGTATTCTAATCGAATTTCATTTGAAATCAAATTTATTCTATCCAAAATTCTAATTTTGGAAGATGGTTATATTCTTTCTATCTATTCTATTTTCTATTCTATTCGAATTCTAATTTATTCTATTTGAAATTTCAATTTCGGAAAATGCTTATATTGTTACATATATTCTTTATATTCTATTCTTTTCTATTGTTCAGTCTATTCTATTCCATTATTTTCATTTCTATTCTATTCTTTTCTATTCTATTCAAATTCAGATTTATTCTATTTGAAATTCCAATTTCGGAAAATGGTTATATTGTTATGTATGGTTATATTCTTATTATTCTATTCTTTTTTTTTCTATTCTATTATTTTCTTTTCTATTCTAGTCAGTTCTCTTCTTTTATTTTCTATTTTATTCTATTCTAATTTATACTATTTGAAATTCCAATTTCGGAAAATGGTTATATTGTTATCTATATTCCTTGTATTCTATTCTTTTCTATTGTTCAGTCTTTTCAATTCTATTATTTTAATTTCTATTCTTTTCTATTCTAGTCTATTCAAATTTATTCTATTTGAATTTTGAATTTCGGAGGATGGATATATTCTTTCTATTCTATTCTATTTTCTTTTCTATTTTAGTCAATTCTCTTCTTTTATTTTCTATTCTATTTGAATTTTGGGAAATGGTTACATTCTTTAAATGCTATTCTTTTTAATTCTAGTCTATTCAAATTTATTCTACTCAAAATTTGAATATCAGAAAAAGGTTATATTCATGCTATTTTATTGTAGTCTATTTTTTTTCTATTCTATTCTTTTCTTTCTATTCTATTATTTTCTATTGTATTTAAATTCAATATTATTCTATTTGAATTTTGAATTTCGGAAGATGGTTATATTCTTTATATTCTATTATTTTCTTTTCTATTCTAGTCAACTATTTTATTTTCTATTTTATTATATTCTAATCTATAGTTTTCTATTATATTTAAATTCATTCTATTTGAATTTTGGGAAATGGTTACATTCTTTCACTTCTATTCTTTTTATTTCTAGTCTGCTCTTTTATTTTCTATTTTATTCCATTCAAATTTATTCTACTCGAAATTCGAATATCAGAAGAATGTTATATTCATGCTATTTTATTCTAGTCTATTCTTTTTTTTTCTATTTTTCTATTCTATTCCTTTTTTTTTTCTATTCTATTCTTTTCGATTGTATTCAAATTCAAATGTATTCTATTTTAAATTGGAATTTCAGAAAATGGTTATATTCTTTATATTTTATTCTGTTCTAGTCCTTTATTTTCTATTCTATTTTATTTTGTTATTTTATTGTCTATTCTATTTTGTTCTGTTTTACTCTATTCGTTTTTCTATTCTATTTTTTTCTATTCTTTTATTTTCTATTCTGTTCTGTTTTACTCTATTATATTCTATTCTTTTATTTTCTATTCTATTTTATTCTCTACAGAAATTCAAATTTAATTCGGAAACTATTCGAATTTGATTCGGAAACTATTCGAATTTGATTCGAAAACTATTCAAATTTTGTCCGAAATTGTGTTTCCTTATTCCAAAAATCGTTCACATTCATTACTATTGTAATTCAGAAATTCGGATACATCTGAATTTCAAAATAAGGAAAAAATTGTCTTAATTTCAATTTGGAATGAAATGGACTGCACATGTCTAATGGTGACACATGCAGAGAAACGTCCAGTGAAAGACAATTTAATCACTTCCCACACGGGGTGATTTAAAAAAAAAATTCACACTCATGTTAAAATGTGCATCTTTTACTAGAAAATTATTTAGAACTCCAAACATCATATAATTTCTGAAAGCAAAGACCCTGGAGAATAAAATAGGGGCAGTTGGATTTTTTTTCCCCCCACGCAATATTTGCGCAGCTGTTTATGAAATGCATATTTTTAGGAAAACATTACACAAGCTTAGCGCAATTTTAAACTCGATTCTTTCAGGCGAAAATTGCGGGAGAATTGCGCCATGCTTGGGGTTCCATTAAGGCCCCTCCCCTACATAACATCAAGTTGGAATGCGTGATGCACTCTTGGGTGCCGTTATTCTGCAATATTTATTCCGGTGTGATATGGTAGCACGACAAAATCATGCGCAATTGCGGCAAAACGTGAGTTTAAAAATCACGCTAAGCTCGTTGTCCAACAAGTACCAGAAGCTTCTTTTGGATGACAAACGCGCAATGGGGCAGCCTATTGACGCGAATATCCCGCACTACGCGCGACACGTGCACTCGTGTGAAAATCACACTACGAAAATAGCGAGCTGAAATGTTCTTGCTGGTGAAGAATGCGATAACACCGTTTTATGGCCACTAGATGGCACTAATATTAAAAATAAGTATGCTTCTCAGCTCCATCTAGTGGCCTTCATTTGTTATTTTCCCCATTCATGCATTCTATCTGCAGAGAATGTAGCCTGAGAATGTTTGATTTTTTCCCCATTCATGCAGAGCAAATTTATAAGCAGTTTCATTGGGTGAACAGCTATGTAGATTTTTTATAAATATTTGCCTTGGTCTGTTTCAGGTGCTCTATTATGTTTATAACTGATGCAGACTGGAAATTTCCTACAGTCAGAGGCTGACATTATATTACAGAATCCTGTCTTTTGTTTGAAGTAGGAGACGCTATAACTTTTGCGCAAACCAATCAATATACGCTTTTTGAGATTTTTATTACCAAAAATATGTAGAAGAATACATATTGGCCTAAACAGAGGAAAAAATTAGCTTTTTAAAAATATATATATATTATTTATTATAGCAAAAAGTACAAAATATTGTGTTTTTTTTTTCAAAATTGTTGCTTTTTTTTGTTTATAGCGCAAAAAATAAAAACCGCAGAGGTGATCAAATACCACCAAAAAAAGCTCTATTTGTGGGAAAAAAAGGACGCCAATTTTGTTTGGGTACAACGTCACACGACTGCGCAATTGTCAGTTAAAGTGACCCAGTGCTGTATCGCAAAAAATGGCCTGGTCATTGAGCAGCCAAATATTCCGAGGCTGAAGTGGTTAAAGCGGAGTTCCACCCAAAAATGGAACTTCCGCTTTATGCACTCCTCGCCCCCCTTACATGCCACATTTGCCATGTCCTTTTTTGGGGGGGGGGTGGGGGCTTCATTAGTAGGGGGACTTTCTGTCCCACTTCCTCCTTCCGCCCAGGGACCGCCAAGGCGACTCCTCCTTTTGCCTTAGGTGGCCCCTCCCTCTAGGCGATCTCCTGGGACACGTGACAGGTCCCAGGAGATCGCCTCTCTGCTCCGGGAGCGCAGCGCGACTCGCGCATGTGCCGTGCGTGCCCGGCCATGAAGCCGAAAGCTGTCACGGCCGGATGCCCAGAGTGGCAATGGAGGCGCCGGTGAAGAGGAGGGGGAGAGGAGTGTCACCCTGTTCGGCCGCATCGCTGGACCGTGGAACAGGTAAGTGTCTGTTTATTAAAAGTCAGCAACTACACTTTTTGTAGCTGCTGACTTTTAATAAACAAAAAAAAGCCTGGAGCTCTGCTTTAAATTGCATTCGCTTTATTTTAGTATGAGAAAAAAAAATGGAGGAGTGATGGATAAAGTGTAAATTACTCTCCAGCAATACCTTAATTTAATGCAATTATTTTTTTTAAATCAAACAGGTTAGGAAGTGACATGTGAATTAATAAATAGGCAACTCCCATCCTCATATTAATTAGTGGTTCCAAATTAATAATAACTACTGCAGTAGGGAACAGACACAAAAGATACGCTCTGCATCTTTCCTAATAACTGTTCTACTTTATTATGATGCAATTGAAGGTGATGATTACTTAGGTATCACATTAATATTACAATTGTACATTTATGGTAACAAGGGGCGTAACATAGGCAGGCTAATTCTAATCAGGACTCGAAAGAATGCAAACATGTAATGAAAACTAATCCCGGACGAGCCCCCAAGTGCATCAGAAAGGACACAAGAAAATTCTCAAAGAGGGAAAATCATTTGTGTACAGGGTACAGGACCCAACATTATTTAGAGACATACACACGTCTGCATCATGATGGAAGTCTTGGCATCAAACAGCAGAAAGATTGAAACTCTGATACTCAGAAATATATGAAATATTGCAATATTTTGTTGTAAACCGATGCAGGCATGAAATTACCTGCAGGCAGAAGTTGGTTGCGTATTACAGAATTCTCTCTTTTGTCTGGCATTTTTTTTTTCATTTGCATTACCTTTATTTTACTATGAAAAAAAAAATGAGGAGTGACGGATATTGTAAATCACTCTCCAGCAGTAACTTAATTTAATGCAATTTATTTTTTTAAGTCAAACAGGTTAAGAAGCTTAACTGACTACAGAATTTAATAAAGAATTCATTATCTTGAATTTAAATATATTATGTATTTAATAAGCTCAGTAATTTGTAACAAATGGAGCGTGGCTTCCAATAAATGAAAGACATTATTGGTAAGATATGCGGTAGGAAATGCAATGAGAGACTGCCCAACTAAAACTAAATATTTTAGCTTTGAGTGCATGCCAGACTTACAAGAACAACAACAAAAAAAGAAATGATAGCAAAGATACTTAACGGAAAATGCTTTTATGACACTCCCCACCCAAAGCTGGTATTTTAGTGTATGTCTATGAAACATTTAGACCCCTTTCACACTGAGCTGCCACCGGCATCAGTGGTAAAACAGCGCTATTTTTTACCGTTGTTTTAGCTGCGCTATTCGGCCGATGAAGCATACACAACGGTTGGAATTTCCGACCAAAAGCTCTCATCGGTCTTTTGCGGGTGGAATTTCCGATCGTGTATACGCGGCATTAGGATAACATACTAAATTGTAGTTCACTAAAAGTAGCAGTGCCAACTTTAGCTCAGGTTAAATTAAGTGTACAATACACAATATTTCCACATACTTTACCATATAAATGTTTACAGTTACTTTATTAAGAATGCATTGGGAAGATTTAGTAAAACTGGAGCACTCAGTGCAGCTTTGTATGGTAACTGATCAGCTTCTAACTTCAGTTTGTTCAATTAAGCTTTGAGAATAAAATCTAGAAGCTGATTCGTTTTCATGCAGAGCTGCACCAGATTTGGCATTTGCCAGTTTTAGTAAACCCCTCCCCCATTGCATACTGTGTGACATATTCATTAGGGATCTATAGAATGCACAGTGCTTGACCGCTAAATCATTCGCACATTTATAGATATTCATTTATTTCTATAAGCCAGTTAACTTAACCTTCAGCATATAAAACTGTGAAAAACCTAAGGCCCTAATCCCGGACGAGCCCCCATGTACATCGGAGATAATATGAGATTCTTGAAAAAAAAAAAAATTATTTGTGTACAGGACTCAACTTTTTCAAACACATTTCCACTTTTGGGTTATGAAGGAAGTCTGGGCACCAAGCAGCAAAAAATTAGAAATTCTGATGGAAAAATTAAATTTTTTTAAAATAAATAACATAATAATGGAGTTGCGTAACAACAATGGAATTGCACTGAGCCTCCTAAAAACCTAATTTTCTCCAGTCACCCACTGGTGCTCCTGGCTCCTCCTCTTCTTAGTGTGTCACCATAAGAAGCCACATCCTATCGTGGCCAGTGATGTAAGTAACTCAGTTCAAATAAACAGAGTTACTTAACGCAGTAACAGAGTTACTTAACGCAGTTACTTTAGAGGGTAACGAGTAATCTAACTGATTACTCTTACCCTCATGGTAATGCAGTTCCCATTACTTGGACTGCATTACCGCAATTACATCTACCGCCCGGGAGGCCCGCCGTGGCCACAGTGCCTGGCCGTTCGTTCCGCCACGGGGATGGGGGCTTTCGAGGTTGAGACCCATCCCGCCCGCCTATCCAGAGAGAGAGAATGTAGGGAGGCGGGGCGGACACTGAAAAATTAAGTCAGCTGACCAGCTGACACCAATCGAGTGAAGGGGAGGGTCTCTCTCTCTCCCCATGAGGAAAGGCATCCATGGAGCCATTCAAGTAAGTGACTGTCTGACGATTTGTGCAATCGATCCATCCCAAGTCCTCCACCACCTCTGCTTCTTACTGATCCCATCCCTACCCACCCACCATCACTTCTACAACAGAGGTGATGGGGGGATAGGGTAGGGATGAGATCAGTGGTGGTGGGGGATGGGATCAGTAAGAGGCAGAGGTGGTGGTGGAGAGGATGGCACCACCACCACTGCCACCCCCCAAGTACCACCGCTGCCTGCCACCCCCCCCCAAGTACACCACCGCTGCCACCCCCCCAAGTACTGCACACCACCACCACTGCCACCCCCCCAAGTACACCACCACCACTGCCACCCCCCCAAGTACCATCGATGCCGCCCCTCAAGTACCACCGCTGCCACCCCCCCCAAGTACCACCGCTGCCTGCCACCCCCCAAGTACACCACCGCTGCCACCCCCCAAGTACCACCGCTGCCACCCCCCAAGTACTGTACACCACCACCACTGCCACCCCCCCCCAAGTACACCACCACCACTGCCACCCCCCCAAGTACCACCGCTGCCACCCCTCAAGTACCACTGCTGCCACCCCCTCAAGTACTACTGCTGCCACCCCTGTCACAGTTACTTTGCTGAGTAACTAATTACTTTTCCAATGTAGTAAGAGCTACTAACACAATTACTTTTTGGGAGAAGTCATTTGTAACTTAACTAGTTACTGTTTTAAAGTAAGATGACCAACACTGATCATGGTACACCTGCAATCTCGATCCCCAGCCCAGCTGCCTGTGCATATAGACACATATTAGACGGAGAGCTGTGAGAGCCAATGGCTCCTTCTGCCTCAGCAAAGCCTGAGAGACCAGGAAGTGAGAGGAGAGAGCTGCCGCAGACAGGCATAGCGCTGGATCGAGTAAACATGGTTTACCGTATTTAAAGTTATGCAGTGTAAGGGCCGGTTCCCACCGGTGTCGTGTCTGACATCGGATGTGACTTGCACCACACTGCAGTGCAAATCCCATGTGATCTCTGTGCGATGCGATTTCAGCCATAGAGATAGCATGGCTGAATCTGCATCACATTTGGACCAAATTCGCACAGGACCCTTTTTGTTGGTCCGCAGCAGAATCGGATTGCATGGGTGTTCACGCCAAAAAGAAACCTGACGCATGACTATTGCTGTCACAAGGGATGTTTACATTTTTCTATTTTTTTATTAAATGTGTTTTATAGCAGAAAGTAAAAAAATTGTATATATTAATTTTTAGAGCGCAAAAAATAAAAACCGCAGAGGTGATCAAATACCATCAAAAGAAAGATCTATTTGTGGGAAATAAAGGACATCAATTTTAATTTGGTACAACGTCGCACGACCGCGTAATCTTCAGTTGAAGCAACGCAGTGGCAAATTGCAAAAAAAATCCTGGTCATGAAGGGGGTAAAACCTTCCAAGGGTGAAGTGGTTAAAAAACATATCAGTCATTTCCCTTTGGCGGTCGGAAAGCCTAGCTGGAAAGCGATAATGATGGAACACTGCGCAATAAATATTTTCCATCAATGACATAACCTAATACAGCTGAAAGATGAGGAGACAATGGAATCCTCTCCCCGGCCGGTTTATCTCACCGAACCGGGAAAGAGATCGTGCGCACAGATCGATAAAACTTAACGTGACATTCGGTGAGTCACACCACATGGTAATATCATTAATTGGTGTCATTGTATCCACCAGGACTATAAGGAGAACAATTATTTTACATTAAAGATCCCGATCGATGACGGCTCTGAAATGGAATATCAGTGTCGATTTTAATTAAGCCAAATGCATAGATAATGATAGATAATAATAGATAATGATAGATAATAATAGATAATGATAGATAATGACTAGTAATGTAGAGAAGTGGAAATAAACATCTTCCACCTATAGTGGGATCCGTCACCCACTGAAAACTTCTGCTTATTCCTGAAGCCCCCCCCCCCCAGTCTTGCACAGTTGTACCGGCGTCTCTCCTGGACTGAAATGGCTTCCTCTGATTTCACCGCACACTGCGAGCTTCAGCAAGTCACGTAGAGCCTCATTAATTGGGTGGAGGGCGTCCCGCATCAGCTAACCCAGTGGTCTCTAAACTGCAGCCCACGGGCCAGATGCAGCCCTTTTCTTGGCTTTAGCCAGCCTTTGAGAACCAGCTATCTTCACTGACACCAACAATGGGGTGATATTCTTCCCAATGACACCAAATGATGGGGCACTATTCCTCCCACCAGTACCAACAATGGGGCACTATTCCTTCCACTTACACCAACAATGGGGCTCTATTCCTTCCACTGACACCAACAATGGGGGGATATTCCTTCCACTGACACCAACAATGGGGGACTATTCCTTCCACTGACACCAACAATGGGGGAATATTCCTTTCACTGACACCAACAATGGAGCACTATTCATCCCACTGACACCAACAATGGGGGAATATTCCTTCCACTGACACCAACAATGGGACACTATTCCTTCCACTGACACCAACAATGGGGGAATATTCCTTCCACTGACACCAACAATGGAGCACTATTCATCCCACTGACACCAACAATGGGGCTCTATTCCTTCCACTGACACCAACAATGGGGGAATATTCCTTCCACTGACACCAACAATGGGACACTATTCCTTCCACTTACACCAACAATGTGGCTCTATTCCTTCCACTGACACCAATGGGGGAATATTCCTTCCACTGACACCAACAATGGGGGAATATTCCTTTCACTGACACCAACAATGGAGCACTATTCATCCCACTGACACCAACAATGGGACACTATTCCTTTCACTGACACCAACAATGGGACACTATTCCTTCCACTGACACCAACAATGGGACACTATTCCTTCCACTGACACCAACAATGGGGGAATATTCCTTCCACTGACACCAACAATGGGGCACTATTCCTTCCACTGACACCAACAATGGGGGAATATTCCTTTCACTGACACCAACACTGGGGCACTGTTCCTCCCACTGACACCAACAATGGGTCACTATTCCTCCTATTGAAAAAATATATGTAGTTTTCTCGTGTTTTTTTTTTGGCAGAGATGAAGACAATTTATATGAAATCAAAAGATTTTATTTTTGTAGATCGAAAAAACGACAAACTTGAAATTGTATATAGAGTATTAAAAATGCGAACTCTGGTTTACAAATAGCAATAGTTTCAATAGGTACAGGCAAGTACATACAAAAAAATATGCAACAATGTAGTATAATTGTAAAATTAATAAGGAGAAATACACAGTTCATGAAAGATTCATCTGCTAATAGCACTATTCCTCCTATTGATACCAACAATGGGGCACTGTTGCTCCCAATGACACCAACAATGGGGTACTATTCCTCCCACTGACACCAACAATGGAGCACTGCTCCTTCCACTGTCACCAACAATAGAACACTGTCCCTCCCACTGTCACCAACAATAAAACACTGTTCCTCCTACTGACACCAACAATGGGGCATTATTCCTCCCACTGACACCAACAATGGGACACTTTCCCTCTCACTGACACCAACTATTGGCTTTATTCCTCCTTCTGACCACAGGTGCTATGTGATTTTTGTTTTACTACCATTGACAACTAGGGATGAGCCGAACACCCCCGGGTTCCGTTCGCACCAGAACCTGCGAACGGACCGAAAGTTCGCACGAACGTTAGAACCCTATTAGTTACAATGGACGCGAACGTTCGAAATCTACGTTCGTTGCTAATTATAATGGCCCATATGCATGTTATTGTCATAAAAAAGGTTTGGGGACCCGGGTCCTGCCCCAGGGGACATGTATCAATGCAAAAAGAAGTTTTAAAAACTGACGTTTTTTCGGGAGCAGTCATTTTAACCACTTCAGCCCCGGACCAATTGGCAGCCAAAGGACCAGGCCCCTTTTTGCGATTTGGCACTGTGTCGCTTTAACTGACAATTGCGCGGTTGTGCGACGTGGCTCCCAAACAAAATTGGCGTCCTTTTTTTCCCACAAATAGAGCTTTCTTGTGGTGGTATTTGATCGCCCCTGCGGTTTTTATTTTTTGCGCTATAAACAAAAATAGAGCGACAATTTTGAAAAAAATGCAATATTTTTTGCTTTTTGCTATAATAAATATCCCCCAAAAATATATAAAAAAAACATTTTTTCCCTCAGTTTAGGCCGATGCGTATTCTTATACATATTTTTGGTAAGTTATAGCGTTTACAAAATAGGGGATAGTTTTATAGCATTTTTATTAATATTTTTTTTTTATTAGTAATGGCGGCGATCAGCGATTTTTATTGTGACTGCGACATTATGGCGGACACATCGGACATTTTTGACACATTTTTGGGACCATTGTCATTTATACAGCAATCAATGCTATTTAAATGCATTGATTCCTGTATAAATGACACTGGCAGTGAAAGAGTTAACCACTAGGGGGCGGGGAGGGGTTATGGGCTGTGACGTGTGTGTGTTTTTTTTTACATTAGGGGGCGGGGCTGACATCTGACGTCATTGATCGACTTTCCCGATGACAGGGAACAGCCAATCAATGACAGGCAGAGTAGGAAGCGCGGGGAGAGGTTTGTTTACACAGACCTCTCCCCGTTCTTCAGCTCTGTGACCCGATCGCGGGACACCAGCGGCGATCGGGTCCGCTGGTCCCGCGGCCGGGGTCACGGAGCTCCCGACTGGGTCGCGAGTGCTGTAAAGGAAAAAAGGTAAAGCGCTGTAAAGGAAAAAAAGAAGCCATTTAAAACTGCTTGCGGCTTTAATGTCATGTCGCAGATGGCTGGATTAGATGACAACAGGGCAGAAGGGCAGATACAGGTGCAGGTTGTATACTGTGCTGTGCTAGACTCACACAGCACACACACACTAACTCCTGCAGATGGCTGTATTGGTAGAGAACAGCACTTTCCCCACAAGCAAAGGCTGAGAAGAATACACTATAGCTGCCTATTATTCCTCTTTCCCTACACTTTCCCCACACAGAAATGATTCACATATAGTGTACAGTACACTGTCCCTGCCTAGCAATACTCTTTCCCTCAACGCCGGAACACACTACACGAGGCCGCCGGCGCGGCGGCCTTTTATAATGTGGGGCGTGTACTAAACCCCCTGAGCTATAATTGTGTACTAAACCCCCTGAGCAAGATGCCTGTGGCCAATTATTGCTCTCCTCGCCGCTGGCTCTATGATTGGCCAAGCATGCGGGGTCACAGTGCATGCTTGGCCAATCATCAGCCAGCAATGCACTGCGACTGGCGCAGTGCATTGTGGACCGTTCGCATCACACGAATTTGATGCGAACTGCCCTCAGAGTTCTGAATTCGACGAGCGGACGAACGGCCGATGTTCGAATCGAATTTGATGTGAACGGCCCATCCCTATTGACAACCAAGCCTGAAGCATTGATTACTACTACTGATGCATTTTCTACTCCCTGACTGCCCCCCCCCCCTAAAGTCTGAGGGGGCAGTAATCTTGCTCTTTGTTTAGAGAGCCCCGTTCTAGCCCTTTCCTCCCCAGCTTGACTGCCCCTGGGCCGCTCTTTTCATTCATTGGATTTCTGCTCTTTTATTCATTGAGGCTCAGCATCATACAAGGATGTTACCCAAACTGGTTAAAAAAATTAAATTCTATTCGTCTATTCTAAGTACGTTTTTCTTAACTCATAAAGTCCCTTTTTTTTTTTTTTTTGCTGCAATCGGAGGGTGACTACGTTCGTTCTCCATGGTCCTTCTGTATGCAGGAACGTAGCCACCCTCTCTTTCTTGCTCCCGAGATGGACTATGGGATTTGTAGTGTGCACAGAGTAGTGCACAGAGTAGAGCACAGAGTAGTGCACAGAGTAGAGCACAGAGTAGAGCACAGAGTAGAGCACAGAGTAGTGCACAGAGTAGAGCACAGAGTAGAGCACAGAGTTGTGCACAGAGTAGTGCACAGAGTAGTGCACAGAGTAGAGCACAGAGTAGAGCACAGAGTAGAGCACAGAGTAGAGCACAGAGTTGTGCACAGAGTAGTGCACAGAGTAGAGCACAGAGTAGTGCACAGAGTAGAGCACAGAGTAGAGCACAGAGTAGAGCACAGAGTAGTGCACAGAGTAGAGCACAGAGTAGAGCACAGAGTTGTGCACAGAGTAGTGCACAGAGTAGTGCACAGAGTAGAGCACAGAGTAGAGCACAGAGTAGTGCACAGAGTAGAGCACAGAGTAGAGCACAGAGAAGAGCACAGAGTAGAGCACAGAGTAGAGCACAGAGTTGTGCACAGAGTAGTGCACAGAGTAGAGCACAGAGTAGTGCACAGAGTAGTGCACAGAGTAGAGCACAGAGTAGAGCACAGAGTTGTGCACAGAGTAGTGCACAGAGTAGTGCACAGAGTAGAGCACAGAGTAGTGCACAGAGTAGAGCACAGAGTAGTGCACATGTCCGCAACTATCACACACAGCGCGTTCCAAACCATGAGGTTAGGTGCAGCACAAATATGGAAAAGACACATAGGGCACCCTATTGAAATGAATGGGCTTCCCAACACGCAATGCGCAGGGGAACACACAGAAACGTGCGTGCGCTCGGCGGCACATGTAGGTGTGACGCTAGGCTTAGTCATTCACCATTGATGTTTGCATTCTAAAATGATGATGAGACATGGACAAGGTGAACCTATATATATACGTCTTTAATTTGACATTTAATATCGGGGTTATGTCAGCAGGTAGTGTTACAATAACCCCTGTATAATTTTTTTATGCTGCGCTATTTGGCATCTGCTTAAAGAGTAATCCCAGTGGGGGATTTGCAGGGATCACTTTTATGCCCCGTACACACGGTCGGAAAATCCAACCACAAAATCCATCGGATTTTTTCCGACGGATTTTGTCCGACACTGGTGTTGCATACACACGGTCGGACAAAGTTGTCAGAAAATCTGATCATTCTGAACGTGGTGACGTTTGTTGTCTACGACGGGACTACGTAGAGGCTAGTAGCCAATAGCTTTGGTCTTGTAATGTGATCTGAGCATGCGTGGCACTTTGTCCATCGGAATTCGCTACACACGATCGGAAAAAGTCCGATAGGACTTTGTTGTCGGAAAATTTGAGAGCAGGAGATAAAACTTTGTCCGTTGGAAAATCCGACTGAAAAAGTCCGATGGAGTCCACACACGGTCGGAATTTCCGACAACATTGTCCGATAGGACATTTTCCGTCTGAAAATCCGACCGTGTGTACGGGGCATTACAGTCGGTGTGACAGGTGCACCATGCCAATACTTTCTAGTCATTTCCAGGTTTACCGGAGCCATCGGTAAACCCAGAAGCTATTCGATCTGTTTGATGGATAGGCAGGAAGTTGAGTGAGGGCAAGATGACCCCCACTCAGCTCTATGCCCTTGGAGGACCGGAGCAACCTCTGAAGTCACTTCCGATTCTTGGGTTTAAAGTGGTTGTAAACCCGTTTTTAAGATGTAAAAAAAAAACCTGCAAGATAAAAGGCATAATGAGCTAGTATGCTATGCATACTAGCTCATTATGAATGACTTACCTGAGATCGAAGCCTCCGCAGCAGTCCTTGTTCACTGCTCCGGCAGCCGACATTGCGGCTCCGGCGCTGTGATTGGCCAGAGCCAGGAACGGCACAGTACAACTGAACCAATGGCATGTGCGTGCCATTGCTTCAGTTGGCTTAACCGATTGCCGGGCACGTACAGGCAAACTAACGTACCTGTAAGTTGCCCTTTAAGAGACAGCCTGCGTGCACGCCAGCGGCAAGCTCCATGAGTCGGGTCGCGGGTCCCGTGGACTCGATCACCAAGGGGATACCCGCAATCGCCACAAGGAGAGGAAGAACGAGGAGATGCTAATGTAAACAAGCAACCGCTGGATGGTCTTGGCCACCGTGCTGCAGCTCAGTTTCAGGGTCTTGGCAATATACGTATAGCCTAGGCCATCTTTATGTAGAGCAACAATTATTTTTTTCAGATATTCTTTGCCATGAGGTGCCATGTTGAACTTCCAATGACCAGTATGAGAGAGTGAGAGCGATAACACCAAAGTTTTTATGAACTCTAATGTTTGGGGGTGGTTCAGCTTTAGTGTAGAGCTCACCAGTGAGTGGAGACCATGCTGGTTGTGCCTTTTATTGGCTTGTTGGCCCACTTTTTTTGCAGCACCACTGCTCAGGCTCTATGCCTCCGTCCTCTTGACCATATTGCAATGTCCTCCTTGTATTCACGTACAAACACTGTACCTTGGTTGCTCCAGCCCACAGGCTTGGGCCCTCCGGCACTTGTGCCGACATGTACGCTTGTGGCTGCTCCCTTACACCCACATAGACTTTTCGGAAGGGTGGAGACCAGAACCCTGGTCATGTCTCCACAAAAAAAGCCCAGGAACCCACCTGCACATTCCTAAAGCCCCATACACACGCTCGGATTATCCGAGGACCATGTCCGTCGTACTTTGTCTGATGTTGGTTTTGCGTACAAACGGTCGGACAAAGTTGTCGGAAAATCCGATCATTCTAAACGTGGTGACGTTTGTTGCCTACGACGGGACTACGTAGAGGCTAGTAGCCAATAGCTTTGGTCTTGTAATGTGATCTGAGCATGCGTAGCACTTTGTCCGTCGGAATTTGCTACACGCGATCGGATTTGGTGTGATCGGACTTTGTTGTCAAAAAATCTATCCAGCAGGAGATAGGACTTTGTCCGTCGGACAATCCGATGGAAACTGTCCGATGGTGCATACACACGGTCGGAATTTCCGTGTGTATGGGGCTTAAAACCTGGTCCCGGGATTGGAGATTTCCTCCCACCCAGATTGCTACGAAATCTCCAGGCTCCAGGTCCCAACCTGGTTTTTAGCAACCACAGAAGAAACTGAGAAACCCATTTCCTCTAAATAAAACAAGCATCCTGGAGCCCCACGACCTGGCTAGTTGAGAATCCTGGCCGACATTCACCATCCCAGATAACTGCACTGTCACAGAACATAAAGTTTGTTATTTTAGTTTCAATAATGATTGGAAACAATTCCTTGGTACCTTGAAAGTCTCAACCATTGGATTTAAAGATATAGCCCCCGCTTAACCACTTCAGCCCCGGACCAATTGGCAGCCAAAGGACCAGGCCCCTTTTTGCAATTCGGCACTGCGTTGCTTTAACTGACAATTGCGCGGTCGTGCGACGTGGCTCCCAAACAAAATTGGCGTCCTTTTTTTCCCACAAATAGAGCTTTCTTTTGGTGGTATTTGATCGCCCCTGCGGTTTTTATTTTTTGCGCTATAAACAAAAATAGAGCGACAATTTTGAAAACAATGCAATATTTTTTTGCTTTTTGCTATAATAAATATCCCCAAAAAATATATAAAAAAACATTTTTTTTCACAGTTTAGGCCGATACGTATTCTTCCACATATTTTTGGTAAAAAAAAATCGCAATTAGCGATTATTGATTGGTTTGCGCAAAAGTTATAGCGTTTACAAAATAGAGGATAGTTTTATAGCATTTTTATTAATATTTTTTTTTTTACTAGTAATGGCGGTGATCAGCAATTTTTATTGTGACTGCGACATTATGGCGGACACATCGGACATTTTTGACACATTTTTGGGACCATTGTCATTTATACAGCAATCAATGCTATTTAAATGCATTGATTCCTGTATAAATTACAGTTGTAGTGAAGGGGTTAACCACTAGGGGGAGGGGAGGGGTTATGGGCTGTGACGTGTGTGTGTTTTTTTACATTAGGGGGCGGGGCTGACGTCTGACGTCATTGATCGGCTTTCCCGATGACCGGGAACAGCCGATCAATGACAGGCAGTGTAGGAAGCGCGGGGAGAGGTTTGTTTACACAGACCTCTCCCCGTTCTTCAGCTCTGTGACCCGATCGCGGGACACCAGCAGCGATCAGGTCCGCGGGTCCCGCGGCCGGGGTCACGGAGCTCCCGACTGGGTCGCGAGTGCGCCGCTAGTGGCCCGCGCGCGACCCACGGGCAGGCAATTGCAAAATCACGTTTATATACGGGATTTTGCCTGCCCGTGCCATTCTGCACACGTATATGTACATGGGGCGGTCGGGAAGTGGTTAACAGGGGTGGGGACCCATGACGCCATCTGTCTTCCACATAAAATATCTTCATAACATCTTTACCCTGGCGATTTGACAATACTTCAAACCTTCAGCCATGTGAACTGAATAATTAACACCCACACAGACTCCCTGAAACCAACAGATGGGATCATCTAATTAGAACTTTCACACCTCTTTTTGAACAATCAGAAACTGTGTTAACGCATTCCATGGTGATTGGATTAAGGTGTTTGTGCTACCCATGTGTCTGTAAACTCATTAGAAGTAGCTCGCATAAGCTGTAAAACATCTTAAACATTACCAAACAAGTCCAGTTAAATATGACCTACCTTCAGCCACTTGCAAAGTGGTCAGGAGGAAGGTTTCTTCAAAGGGACCCACTAACTGGCACAAAGGTCTGGCATGGATGGCAATCCATTGGCAATTCAGGGGGGGGGGGGGGGGGGGGGGGGGGGGGGGGGGGGTTGCCGCTCAGGACATTTACCGTATATACTCGAGTATAAGCCAACCGGAATATAAGCCGAGGCACCTAATTTTACCACAAAAAACTGGGAAAACTTATGGACTCGAGTATAAGCCTAGGGTGAGAAATGCGCAGCTACTGTTCTGCCCCGTACACACGGTCGGAAATTCCGACCACAAAATCCGTCGGATTTTTTACGACGGATTTAGTCCGACTCTGGTGTTGCATACACACGGTCGGACAAAGTTGTCGGAAAATCCGATCATCCTGAACGTGGTGACGCTTGTTGCGTACGACGGGACTACGTAGAGGCTAGTAGCCAATAGCTTTGGTCTTGTAAAGTGATCTGAGCATGCGTGGCACTTTGTCCGTCGGAATTCGCTACACATGATTGTAAAAAGTCCGATAGGACTTTGTTGTCGGAAAGTTTGAGAGCAGGAGATAAAACTTTGTCGGTCGAAAAATCAGACGGAAAAAGTCTGATGGAGCCTACACACGGTCGGAATTTCCGAACAACATTGTCCGATAGAACATTTTCCGTCGAAAAATCCGACCGTGTGTATGGGGCATAAGTGGAAAAGAGGGTCAACCATGCCCATTTGCAGCCTCACTGTGCCCATTTGCAGCCATAGGTCCTCTGAACGTCAAACTTGGTAGTTAATGGTTTCTAAATGCCCCCTAGCTGCAGCCAAAATTTGGGGTCTCTGAACCCAAAGGGTCCCGAAATGACATTACTGGCGATGGACACAGTTGACCGATTTTGGGGCCCCGTATCTCGGGGCCACTTGGCGATAGGAACCCTAAATTCGGTGTGCAAACCCAGCGGAACTAGCACTACAACATACCTCGGCTTATACTGGAGTCAAGCACTTTTCTGCAGCAGAGAATGACATTTTCCGACCCGACTTTGGGGCCCGTATCTCGGGCCACTTGGTGCTAGGAACCCCAAATTTGAACCCAGCTAGCAAATTTTGTGTGCAAACCCAGTGGAACTAGCACTACAACATATCCAAATTTGGGGTTCCTAGCACCAAGTGGCCCCAAAGTCGGTTCGGAAAATGTCAAGAACTTTTCTGCAGCAGAGAATTACATTTTCCGAACCGAATTTGGGGCCCCGTATCTCGGGGGCCACTTGGTGCTAGGAACCCCAAATTTGCATATGTTGTAGTGCTAGTTCCACTGGGTTTGCACACCAAATTTGCTAGCTGGGTTCCTAGCACCAAGTGGCCCCAAGATACGAGGCCCCAAAGTCGGGTCGGAAAATGTCATTCTCTGCTGCAGAAAAGTGCCTGACTCCAGTATAAGCCGAGGGGGGCATTTCCAGCACAAAAAAAATGTGCTGAAAAACTCGGCTTATAATCGAGTATATACGGTATATATATATATTTTTTTCAAAATATATATATATATTTTTTTTAGAGAGCAAAAAATAAACCGCAGAGGTGATCAAATACCACCAAAAGAAAGCTCTATTTGTGGGGAAAAAAGGACATGAATTTTGTTTGGGTACAACGTCGCACGACCGCGCAATTCTCAGTTAAAGTAACGCAGTGCCGTATCGCAAAAAAATTGGGGGGTAAATCTTCCGGAGCTGACGTGGTTAAGCAATTTATGGCCAAAAATGGCGATTTTTTTTTTTTTACAAGCGTGCAAACAATTGCTCTAGAGGAGAACCGGTAAAAGAATGTAAAATTCATGAAGAAGAGCGAGAGCTTACCTAAAACCTTTCCCATTGTAAGCGATCTGATGGCTTTGAAGTAAATATCCGAAGAAAAATTGCGTCGCTCTTTTATTATCTTGTCAATCTAAAAGGTAAAAAAAAAAAGAGAGAGTTTTAATCTCAGGGAGACAAGAATCCAGAGAACACGCATGTAGCGTGAAGCAAGCCTACAGTTCCAATAAAAAAAAGAAAATTACAGTAATATAATTTTATCACAATGGAAAGTACAATGCAGTGCGCCATTTAACATGAATCAATCCAGGGTGAGCGCCGCTTACAATGTAGATAAATTACATAATTATAGAACCCGGCAGTGTAATAATATCACATGAAAATCAAACCTACGGGAGGCAGGAAGGTGTATTAACCAAACTTTTTTTTTTTTTTTTTTGCTCCTTTAATAGCAGGTCATAAAACAAATATTAAGAATTCTGAAAGTATACATTCGTTTTACATTTTACCATTAAAATAACGCCAACGCCGTCTGAGACTTTTATTGGCGTCATTTAAAAAGAAAACGTGGAAAAGGTCAAACTTTTTGTTGTAATTTCTTCTAAAATATGCTGAAATGACATTCTACGGCTACAAGTTTCAGGTGAGTAATGGATTGCAATGGGCTACGGCGATATTTTCAAGGAACGCGCAACAAGAATAGCGGACGGAATGTTGTATTTAACCACTTCGTTACCAAGGACGTCATATGACGTCCTTGACATTGAGTGGGGATATCTGAATGCAGCTACAGGCACCATTCAGATATCAATATTTCCGGCCAGCGATTCTGTGCGCGATAAGAACGATCATAGCGGCAGTTCCGCCTCTTGAACGTTCTTATAGGCAACGGGAGGGGACGCCTCCCCCCTCCCGCCGCCATCCGGTGCTTCTCCGGGCTCTCCCGTGCCATCGGGGGCCCGGAGAAAGAATCGCTCGCCGCCGGATGATGAGCATGGAGATTTCCGGTGACCAGATGGTCACCAGTCATCTCTATGACCGCCGGAGGCCCGTGCGCAACGTTATGACGTCACGCCCGGTACCCGGAAGTAAACAAAGCCGCGATCGCGGCTGTCAGCATGAGATCGGTGAATTTTTTTTACCGATCTCATGCTTTCCAGCCTGGAGGAGAGATATGGGGTCTTATTGACCCCGTATCTCTCCATAAAGAGGATCTGCCACATACATTCCTATTACAAGGGATGTTTACATTTCTTGTAATAGGAATAAAAGTGATCCAAATTTTAAAGTTTAAAAAAAAAAAAAAATGAAGTAAAATAAAATAAATAAATAAAATTTTTTTTTTTAAAACGGCCCTGTCCCCGGTAGCTCGTGCTCAGAAGCGAACGCACACGTAAGTCCCGCCCACATATGTAAATGCCGCTCAAACCAGACATGTGAGGTATCGCCGCGTGCGTTAGAGCGCGCGCAACAATTATAGCACTAGACCTCCTCTGTAACGCTAAACTGGTAACCTGTAAAAAAAATTTAAGCGTCGCATATGGAGATTATTAAGTACCGATGTTTGGGGCCATTCCACGATTGTGCGCAATTTTAAAGCATGCCATGTTAGGTATCTGTTTACTCGGCGTAACATCATCTTTCATATTATATAAAAAAATTGGGCTAACTTTACTGTTTTGTTATTTTTTAAGTCATGAAACCGTTTTTTTTTTTTTTCGAAAAAAAGGCGTTTGAAAAATTATTGCGCAAATACCGTTTGAGATAAAAAGTTGCAATGACCGCCATTTTATTTCCTAGGGTGTCTGCTAAAAAAAACATGTATAATGTTTGGGGGTTCTGAGTAATTTTCTAGCAAACAAATGATGATGTTTACATGAAGGAGATTAGGCCAAAGTAGGCCCGGTTTTGAAGTGGTTAAGGGTTGTAGCTTGATATGGAGGCAAAAAGGGCATTCCAAATGTAGCGGTACCCCCATGGGGGCTGCTAAGTTTGTTCATTACCTTTTGCCAGACTGCTCCGCTTCTGATCCCCCCGTGCAATTACATGACGCCAAACAGTCACGATCCCGGATTTATAATTCTTTATTTTTGGTATAAACCGGTGGGCTATTCAGTAGGGTATATGAGATGCCCCATGCAACCCATTTTTAGGTTAAAGGGTATTAGCCGCCGTACACACGGTCGGAAATTCCGACCACAAAATCCGTCCGTTTTTTTCCGACGGATTTTGTCCGAAACTGGTGTTGCATACACACCGTCAGACAAAGTTGTTGGAAAATCTGATGGTTGCGAACATGGTGACGTTCATTGCGTACGACGGAACTACGTAGAGGCTAGTAGCTAATAGCTTTGGTCTCGTAATTTGATGAGCATGCATGGCACTTTGTCCGTCGAAATTCTCTACACACGATCGGAAAAAGTCAGATCGGATTTTGTTGTCGGAAAATTTGAGATCCTGCTCTCAAATTTTTTCCGACGGAAAAAGTCCGCTAGAGCCCACGCACGGTTTTCCGACAACATAATCCGATCTGATTTTTTCGTGTGTACGGGGTATTAATCTGTAGCCGTGGCTTTGTTAATTAAGTCCCTTATAGCGATCCTTTCCTGGTTCCACTTCTCTCTCTGACGCGACACTCCCAATTTGGACAGATAAGCATTGCTCTAAATAACGCTGTAGATGTTGAACTCAAAGCCACAGGCCATCGCTGACTATTTCCATGACTTGTATTGTCAAACTTCCCTCAGTCCTGGAAAGTGCTCGATACTGTGGTCCTTGGATACACAGTATGAAGTTCCTGTGTAGCTCTACTGGGTTTGCACTCCCGTTGCTCTCTCCCAATCAACAGTCCATGTTCTACTCACAGAAAGCCGATTACCCAGTCTTCTTTCTCCGCTAAGCTCTTACTTCCTCCTCCCACGCTGCCCGGCACATCCCCGCATGGGACGTCCGGTATTCCTCCAGCGCTACATGCTGAATTCGTCTCCAGGGGGCCAGCTTTTCGGTCTCCCTGGAATCGCCTGCGGCTATCTGGCTCCGGAATCTCTGGACTCCCGGGACTCTAGCCTCCGAACTTTGACTATCCGAACTCCCCAAAGCATGTGACCCCCCCCCCCTTTTATGAGAGACCTCCCTTTTGACCATATTAAATTACCATCGGTCAGTTCTCTCACATGGGGTTTCCTGCCACTCAGCTCTCAGCCCATCCTCTCTTTCCAGCACAATCCACTGTTAAGCAGAGAAGGTATGCCTGAGCCCAAGTGTACACCCCCTTCTATTCTGACACTCCCAACCCTGAATCCACAACCAGGCCTAGTAAAAGGACACGGGCCTGGCTAAATTTGCCTGTCTCTATGTCCTACACTGTCAGAAAACACCACTAAGCACCTACCTAAAAGTAGAGGGCGCTACACAAAAAACAGCAAATTATTCTTTCCGGTGGACCTTCGCCCCTTGGTCTACCTACAGATGTTAGGCAATAAGTATAAGGTTTGCACTTGGTTCCTCAACTGCAAAGATGTAATTGAACCTGGAGTAAGGAGGCCATCGATAAGCCAACATCAGAGCCAACTAGTGCACTAGAGTAAGGGGTCTCCAAACTATGGCCCACTGGCTACACCCAGCCAACTACAAGATTTTAAATGGACATGGCACTATGCACAGATTGAGGATTAAACCAGATCCTTCCCCTAAATGACATTTTGTGCTTCCCTGCCACCCCCCCCCCCCCCAACCTCCTTGCCTAATTGTGTATCCTCACTATGCACAAATTGACGATTAAAGCAGACCCTCCCCCTAAATTATATTTTGTGCTTCCCTGCCACCCCCCACCTCCTTACGTAATTGTGGTGCTCTCCCCACCCTCCCTTCCTGTGAAGATGTTCCACAGGGCTCAGTTTGTGTAGAACATCTACACACATGCATGAGCAAAGACTGCCAAAAGGGAAGTCTGAAATGTTCCCTGTCTTTGTGTGTGTGTGTGTGTAAAACCCCCCCCATCCCCCCGTGCACGGGCAGGGTCTCCAATACGGGGTTGTCCCTACCGGAGGCCCGGGCACACAGGGAGGCCCCAGACTGCAGGGGGATCAGTGCAGTGGGACCGGAGGACAATTACAGAACAATGAACTATGTTTGTGTCTCTACCTCCAGCAGCTGAAAGACGGTTTCTCCCCCCTCTCCTTGCCGCCGGCTTTCAGCTGCTGGAGGGAGAGACACAGACATGGTGCATTGTTCTGCAATTGTCCTCCTGTCCTGTCTCGCCACACCGATCTCCCTCCATGTGCTTCTCACATTTGAGTCCCCTCTGTGTGCCCAGGTGTCAGGACTGGGCTCAGCCCTTCCTTCTCTGAGGTGGCCGCTCAGCTGCCGGCTAATTGCCAGCTCCTATCTCTCCACAGATACCCAGCTGTTAAAGATATCCTGCTCATCAGTCCTGCCTACTTAAGTCGTCAAGTCCAGAGGATCTCTGCCTTCACCTTGGTCAACATCACAGAGACATTCTCCTGTGGTCCTGTTCAAGACTTGCTTTGCTGACATACCTTCTGGCTCCAGGATCTCTGCCTTTACCTTGGTCAACATCACAGAGACGCTCTCCTGCATTCCTTTTAAAAGACTGGCTTGGCTGACATCCCTTCTGGCTCCAGATCCTGCTTGCTGTTCTACTACGCTCATCTTCGGCTCCCTGATGTTTTGGCTTGTCTGACTATCCGTTTCGGTTCCTGAACTCCGGCTATGTTTTGACTATGTTTTGTTCTATTTACTTTTATTATTACAAGTGTGATTTAACTGTACTTCTGTCTCGGTCTGATTCCATGGTTTCTGACACCGACCCACCCCCTTCGTCCCCCAGCAGCAGCGCTGCCTGCTTCTCTTTCCTACTGCTGCGGGCGCACAGGAGGATGGAGAGTGGGGGAAGGGGCCGGTAAATATGTAGTTTATTGTAATTTGGAGGTGTGGGGTGGGGCTGGGGGTCAGGTAGGCTGTACTGGGCCCTGTGATTTCTAATGGCAGCCCTGCCAATGGGCTCTGCCAGGACCTGGTGCTGCTCCAAAAATGTGCAAAAAAAAGAGCAAAAAGCATATTACGGCAACAGCACCTTAAACATTCCCCCCATCAAAGGCTGGCAGAATTTTCCAAACAACTACTTTGCTTTTATCACTTAAAAGATGAACCCAAATACATAAGACGTATTTTCAACAAAATATTTGTGCTAACAAGATATGCATTTGCCAAAAGGAATATATAGTCCGTGTGTATAGAACAGATGTTTTGGAACTACATTTCCCATGATGCTCCACTACACTGCAGAGTGCCAGAGCATCATGGTAAATGTAGTTCCAAAACATCTGGGGTGCCAAGGTTCGCCATCACTGATATAGAAAATAACACGGACACGGGATTGGCTTCTTACCTGGATCATCAGTTCCTTTCCTTCTCTGTTGATTTTTATATGGTGCAGCTTTCGGTTGTCCAGTCTTTTGGAGTCTAACGTAAACACATACATCCCGTCTTTGCCAATTTTGTATCTCACTTGTAAACTACCTGGAAAAAAGGAATGAGAAAATAAGAGGAAAAATAGGAAACCTAAGCCCTGTTATTATTATTATATACAAATATACAAAAAAAATGATTTGGCCCCTACCCCTTTCTAAACCTACTCATTGGCCCACTGTTAACCACATTCCAAAATCACACTCACCATTTTTAACATCCTTTAACAACTGGTCAGAGAATTTAGGAACAAGGAGGTAGACATTCAACTTATATGCTATAAGAGCAGACAGATTTTATATAGGTGGCACTATATATAAAATATATATATATATACATGCAAATACATGCGTGGTTTGGGGAGACGCCTTGAAGTTATCAACAAGAAAAAGTGCAAACACATCCAGTGGCTTCCTTTTGGGTTGGTGCCGACACAGTAAAATGCATAGGCTACACCGCCGTTCAACTGGTATGACCACATTTCCAGATCGTTGTTCTTCTTGGGTGAATGTATGTAAATTCTTGCCCACTTTTTGGAGCCAGTGGGCGCATGTGGTGTAGTCAGGTGGCTGAGGACAATGTCAGGAAGGTATGTTTTGGGATGGGGACAGTCACCTCAAAATGGGGGGCTGTCCCTGGGAAATGTGGACTATTCCTGGCTGTGATGACATCTCCATATCATTGCTCTTCTTGGGTAAATGTATCTAAATTATTGCACATTTTTAGGAGCTGGTTGGTTTCCACTACATCTTGGGGGGCTGGGGATAGTGCCAGGGTTGCATGTTTTCTGGGGACAGACACCTCAAAACAGGGACTTTCCCCAGGAAACATAGACATATGGTCACCATAAACCAAGTTTAGTTTTATGTGACTAACTATTACTAGCTGTGATGATATTTCCATATCATTGTCCTTCTTGGGTAAATGTATCAATATGTTTGCCAATTTTTAGGAGCTGGTTGGCGAATGTGGAGTAAAATGTGTCTGTTACACCTCAGGTGACTGAGGACAGTGCCAGGAAGGCATGTTTTCTAGGGACAGTCACTTCAAAACGGGGGACTGTCCCTGGGAAATGTGGACTATTCCTAGCTGTGATGACATCTCCATATCATTGCTCTTCTTGGGTAAATGGATCTAAATTCTTGCATATTTTTAGGAGCTGGTTGGTTTACACTACATCTTGGGGGGCTGGGGATAGTGCCAGGGATGCATATTTTCTGGGCTAAGACACCTCAAAACAGGGACTGTGCCCAGGAAACAGACATTTGGCCACCATAAACCAAGCTCAGTTTTATGTGACTAACTATTACTAGCTGTGATGACATTTCCAGATCATTGTCCTTCTTGGGTAAATGCATCTAACTTTTTGCCCATTTTTAGGAGCCGGTTGGCGGATGTGGAGTAAAATGTGTCCGCTACACCTCGGGAGGCTGAGGAAAGTGCCAGGGATGCATGTTTTCTTTTTTTTGTTTACAAACTATTTTATTGAGTGCAAAAGGTGGTACAAAAAGAGTACAAAAATATGCTGAAACTTGACAGTAATCATATGTTTTACATATGTAACAATGAAAAGGTACAAGTAATAAGGTAGGAATTCTTAACAATGGTACAATAGTTTTGAATATGGTCTATAGTACATTATAAAGGATAGATTGATGATTTATGTGTAGATATTCTCAGGTTGGATTGAAGAAGGATATGGAATGTTTAAACCAAGGATCCCATTTTTTATTGTATAAATGTGAAGTGTTCTGAATGGTATGAAATATTTTTTCCATGAGATTGACGTTGTTTATTCTAGTTTTTAAATGTTCTAAAGGAATGGATTGGGATTTCCAATGATATGCAATTAACCAGTGAATTGCAACACAGATTGTATGTATTAATCTGGTATTGTGTGTTGAGAGACCAGTAACAGGTGCGAATAAGAGACATCTGTGTGGGGTTAGGACAATGTTGTTATCTGAGATTATAGAGGCAAATCTTTCTAGCTGTTTCCATGGTACTATACCCCAGTCAAACTACACTCCATATTCCCCACAACACCACAAACATGCTTCAGAGGATGTGATTCCCCTGGATCATACATTCATATTTTCTGGGACTGTAATAAGACTACAGGGATGCATGTTTTCTGGGGACAGACACCTCAAAACTGTGACTGTCCCTGGGAAATGGGGATATGTGGTAACCATAGGTCAAGTCCAGTTTTAGATGACTAACTACTACTAGCTATGACCACATTTCCAGATCATTGTTCTTCTTGGGTAAATGTATTCAAATTATAGTCCATTTTTATGAGCTGGTTGGTGCATATGGAGTAAAATGCATCCATTATATCTCGGGTGGCTTGGGACAGTGTTGGGGGATGCGTGTTTCTGGGGGACAGAGACCTAAAAAAAAAAAAAAAAGGGACTGTCCCCTGGAAATGTGGACTATTACTAGCTATGATGACATCTCCAGATCATTGCTCTTCTTGGGTAAATATATCTATATTCTTGCCCATTTTTAGGAGCTGGTTGGTGCATGTACAGTAAAATGTGTCTGCTGCACCTCAGGTGGCTGGGGATAGTGCCAGGGTTGCATGTTTTCTGGGGACAGACACCTCAAACAGGGACAGACACATGGTCACCATAGACCAAGTTCAGTTTTATGTGACTACTATTAGCTATGGCAACATTTCCAGATCATTGTTCTTCTTGGGTATTTGTATCTAAATTCTTGCCCATCTTTAGAAGCCGGTTGGTGCATGTGGAGTAAAATGTGTCCGCTACACCTCGGGAGGATGGAGACAGTGCCAGGAACGCATGTTTTCTGGGAACAGACACCTCAAAACAGGGACTGTCCACAGGAAACATAGATTTATAGTCACCATAGAACAAGTCCAGTTTTATGTGACTAACTACTACTAGCTATTGCAAAATTTCCAGATCTTTGTTCTTCTTGGGTAAATGTATCTAAATTCTTGCTAATTTTAGGAGCCAGTTGGTGATTGTGGAGTAAAATGTGTCTGCTACAGCTCGGGTGGCTGGGGACAGTGCCAGGGACAAATGTTTTCTGGAGACAGACACCTCAAAATGGGTACTGTACCCAGTAAACGTAGACATACGGTCACCATAAAACAAGTCCAGTTGTATGTTACTCGCCGGACAATGTGTCCCTGGCACTGTCCCCATCTTTCCATGATCAATAAATATGTACCTTTATCAATTTACCTCCACAATGTCAATAGCCTCATTTAAAGCCCCAACTTTCCCGCTTTAGCTACTTGCACCATGGATGGAGGCACACCACATATGTGCCTTATTTAAAGTCCCAAAAAATACCCCCTCTTTTTCTCAGCCCCCCCAAGTTGTAGCAGACACATTTTACTCCACATATGCCAACCAGCTCCTAAAAATAGGCAAGAATTTGGATACATTTACCTAAGAAGCCAAGAAGTTGTGACTAGCTGTGAACACATGAACGCTATGAACCCATGTTCAGATCATTGTTCTTGGGTATTTGTATCTAAATTCTTGCCCATTTTTAGGAGCCGGTTTGTGCATGTGGAGTAAAATGTGTCCGCTACACCTCGGGAGGCTGGAGACAGTTCCAGGACCGCATGTTTTCTGGGGACAGAGACCTCAAACAGGGACTGTCCCCAGGAAACATAGACATGTGGTAGAATAGGTCCAGTTTTATGTTTTATGTGATTAAATACTACTATCTATGACCGCATTTCCAAATCATTGTTCTTCTTGCCCGTTTTTGGAAGCCATTGACATTTCAGGGTTGGAGCTGACGTGTGGTTGAGGGTCTGCTCCCAGACTCCTCCATGTGGTAGTAGGCACATCTCTGTAAGGCAGCCTTTCTCAACCTATTCAACTTGGAGAAACCCTTAAAAAGAGGGATGCTCCTTAATTTTGGGTCATAAGGAAGAATCCCACCCTTGCAGAGCTCTAAAAGATCATTGGTGTCAAATGGTTACTAATCTGAGAAGTAGGGATGAGCCGAACACCCCCGGGTTCGGTTCGCACCAGAACCTGCGAACGGACAGAAAGTTTGCACGAACGTTAGAACCCTATTATTTACAATGGACGCGAACGTTTGAAATCTAAAGTGCTAATTATAACGGCCAATATGCATGTTATTGTCATAAAAAAGGTTTGGGGACCCGGGTCCTGCCTCAGGGGACATGTATCAATGCAAAAAGAAGTTTTAAAAATGGCCGTTTTTTCTGAAGGAGTCATTTTAATGATGCATAAAGTGAAAAAAGTGAAATATTCCTTTAAATATGGTACCTGGGGGGTGTGTAAAGTATGCCTGTGAAGTTGCATTTGTTTCCCGTGTTTAGAACTGTCCCTGCAAAAAATGACATTTGTAAAGGAAAAAAAGAAGCCATTTAAAACTGCTTGCGGCTTTAATGTCATGTCGCAGATGGCTGGATTTGATGACAACAGGGCAGAAGGGCAGATACAGGTGCAGGTTGTATACAGGCATACCCCACTTTTAAGTACACAATGGGGTTTATTTACTAAAGCTGGAAAGTGCAAAATCAGGCTCACTTCTGCATAGAAATCAATGAGCTTCTAGGTTATATTAACAAAGCTTAATTGAACAAGCTGGGGTTTGAAGCTCATTGGTTTCTATGCAGAAGTGAGCCTGATTGTGCACTTTTTATCTTTAGTAGATAAACCCAATTGTGTACTTAAAAGTGGGGTATGCCTGTACTGTGCTGTGCTAGACTCACACAGCACACACACTAACTCCTGCAGATGGCTGTATTGGTAGAGAACAGCACTCCCCACACGCAAATGCCTGAGAAGAACACACTATCCCTGCCTATTTTCCTCTTTCCCTACACTTTTCCCACTCAGGAATGATTGAAAATAGTTTAGACTGTCCCTGCCTATCAATCCTCTATCCCTCAACGCTGGAACAAACTACACAAGGCAGCCGGCGTGGCGGCCTTATATAGTGTGGGGCGTGTACTAAGCCCCCTGAGCTATAATTGGCCACAGGCATCTATGATTGGCCAAGCATGCGGGGTCACAGTGCATGCTTGGCCAATCATCAGCCAGCAATGCACTGCGACTGGCGCAGTGCATTGTGGACCGTTTACATCACACAAATTTGATGCGAACGGCCCTCAGAGTTCTGAACTCGACGAGCGGACGAACAGCCAATGTTCGATTAGAACACCGGGCCCATCCCTACTGAGAAGCAGAAGTTGCCCATTTCTCAAGTAACCCTTAGCAACCTCTGGAGGAACCCTGGGGTTCCACAGAGCCCTGGTTGAAAAAAAGCTGCTGTAAGGAGTAGCCCACCAAGTACACCCCCATCTCCGCACCAAAACTACATTAGCCATATTTTTGACCCACGGCTTTCATTGCACAGGTCTTTTTTTTTAACAACTGTAGTGTCCTCTGGGAAAACCTGTAAAAACACCATGCATCCCAAGATATATTGCAAATTGAATTTTCATAAGAGGCCATTGCACATTTACTGAAACAAATCATGTTTTCAATTACTTTGCCCAATAATTACATGTCTGTTGGGTGATTTACGCTCCCTTGTGTATTTCACGTGTGTAGTTTAATAATTTAGTATAATAGTAAAACCATAACCTAATTACGCAGCTCCTGTATTGGCGGGCGAGAAAGAAACATTTTCCTTTCCTTGTTTTAGTGCAATTATGTTGTCTATCGACTGGACCGCAGACAGGGTTTGCATGTGTATATTTTAATCCCCGGAATACCGGCGCGGTTGTTTCAGAGTTATAATTAATGCAGTTCTCAGATGTTTGTATTTACTGCTTAAATAAGCCGTGTTGGTATTTCATTGTACTTTACAGTTTATATGAAACATTTCCATTTCTATTGTGTTTACACAATGTGTGCTTTTTTTTTTTGTTTGTTTTTGCTCTACATTCCTGTTCCGTAAAGAGAAGATCACCTAAAAAGACATTCAACCAGGAAGACTGAGGACAACCCATGAGTGCAGGGCGTCATGAACCTGACCCCTTAAGGTGGCATCACCAGGGCTTGTCAATAGGGGGTAGGCCCCACTGGGTCGCCAGCAGGGCTCAGGTTCTGCTGGAAACCAGGATGAGTCTGACTGGTTGGGATGCCATCTGTCAGGTGCCTGCTGGCCCATTCCCTGGCATTTCACCCAGTAAGGCCTGTCAGGTGGGCTGTACAGGGCCCGGCATCAACACTCACATACAATGATGCAGAGAGTGGTATTGACCACTAAGCGTCATTGCCACTCTCTGCATCATCGAGAAACACTCACCCCCCAGGAGGAAAGAGAATTAGGACTCTGCGCAACACATGGCTGGAATAAAGAATAAGGACATTGAGTGAGTGCTGGATGTCATGAACCCAGCCTGTGAAGGGGCATCACCAGGGCTTCTAATAGGGGGTACAGCCAGCATTCCCATTTAGGAAAGAGGCTCCACTGGGTCACCATCGGGGCCCAGGTTCAGCTGGAAAACAGGATAAGTCTGATTGGTTGGGATGCCATCTGTCAGATAGACTGTATGGGGCCCCCATGATTTTTAATGGCAGACCTGGGCATCACCACTCACATACTGAGTGGTGCTGACCATATGGCATCAGCGCTGCTCTCTGCATCATTAAGGATCACCCACTGCTGGGAGGAAAGAGAAAGAGAACTCTGTGTGACACATGGCTGGATTGAAGACTAAGGACATTGAGTGAGCGCAGGACTGTCATGAACCCATTTCCTGAAGCAGGGCCGATCCTGGGTGGGTGCACGGGGTGCACTGCACCCCTGCGCCGCAGAGCGGGGGCGCCAAAGTGCCAGGGTATCTCAGTCCCGACTCTTTAGTGTGCTGCCTTGCACCCGCGGCAGTGTGCAGTCACAACCAACCCTCTCATACAGGACATAGGCTCCACTGGGTCATGAGCCGGGCCCAGGTTTAATGACGATAGATTGAAAGACTCTGGACGGCCGCACTCCAAAATAAATTTCAATGCCTTTTATTTGTGAAACAAAATCACACAAATGTGGGTCACAGCAAAGCAAAAATAGCGAACGCGTTTCACACTACCAGGAGTACTTACTCATAGCTATCGTCTTTAGTATGTGCCGTGCCTGCACCTGGGTCTCTCTATCTGCAAACCTCAGTTGTGTGGATTATCCTGGAGCGGTGGTTCCCCTACCTACTGAATTCCAGGGCCCGGGTTTAGCTGGAAACCAGGATGAGTCTAAGACTAGAGACAGTTGACTGGTGAGGAATGTGAAGTGGGAGGGGCTGGGGGAGACAATAGCTCCTGATTTCACCGTTGACCACAGCGAGGCCTGTTCTGAGTGGAACCTGTCCTGTTATACCGCTGTATGGTCTTGGCCACCGTGCTGCAGCTCAGTTTCAGGGTCTTGGCAATCTTCTTATAGCCTAGGCCAGTGATGGCGAACCTATGGCACGCGTGCCACAGCTGGCACGCAGAGCCATCTCTGTGGGCACACAAAAGGGTCCAGGACAGAGCTAGAGGTCTCTCTCTCCTCTCAGCCCCCCTCCCTCTCTTTCAGCCCCCCCTGTTTTTCCGTCACCCCCTCTTTCTCTCAGCTCACCTCTCTCTCAGCATCTCTCTCGCACCCCTCTCTCTCTGTCCCCCCTCTCTCTCTCTGATAATTCTCTCTCTCAGCATCTCTCTCACACCCCTCTCTCTCTCTCTGTCCCCTCTCTCTCACCCCCTCTCCCTCTTTCTCAGCCCCCTCCCTCTCAGCATATGTCTCACACCCCTCTCTCTCTCTCTGTCCCTTCTCCCTCTCTCTGTTCCTCCTCTCTCTCAGCTCACCTCTCTCAGCATTTCTCTCACACCCCTCTTTTTCAGCCCCTCTCCGTCTCTCTGTTGCCCCTCTCTCTCTCAGCATCTCTTTCACACCCCTCTCTCTCTGTCCCCTCTCCCCCTTTCTCAGCCCCCTCCCTCTCTCTCAGCCCCTCTCCCTCTCTCTGTTCCTCCTCTCTCTCAGCATTTCTCTCACACCTCTCTCTCACACCCCTCTCTCTCTTTCCTCCCTCCCTCTCTCTCAGCCCCTCTCCCTCTCTCTGTTCCCTCTCTCTCTCAGCATATCTCTCACACCCCTCTCTCTCTCTCTCTCAGCCCCCCTGCCTCTCAGCATCTCTCTCACACCCCTCACTCTCGCTGTCCCCTCTCTCTCTCTCACACCCCCCTCTCTCTCACACAACCCCTCTCTTTCGCTTAGCCCCCCTCTCTCGCGAATTGCCTTGTTGGCACTTTGCAACACAAAACCAATGTATTTATTTCAGTTTGGGCACTCGGGCTCAAAAAGGTTTGCCATCACTGGCCTAGGCCATCTTTATGTAAAGCAACAATTCTTCTTTTCAGATCCTCAGAGAATTCTTTGCCATGAGGTGCCATGATGAACTTCCAGTGACCAGTATGAGAGAGTGAGAGCGATAATACCAAATTTAACACACCTTCTCCCCTTTCACACCTGAGACCTTGTAACACTAACGAGTCACATGACACCGGGGGAGGGAAAATGGCTAATTGGGCCCAATTTGGACATTTACACTTAGGGGGTGTACTGACTTTTGTTGCCAGCGGTTTAGACATTAATGGCTGTGTGTTGAGTTATTTTGAGAGGACGGCAAATTTACACTAATTTACCAATTATACAAGCTGTACACTCACTACTTTACATTGTAGACAAGTGTCATTTCTTCAGTGTTGTCACATGAAAAGATAGAAGAAAAGATTTACAAAAATGTGAGGGGTGTACTTACTTTTGGGAGATACTGTATAATGTTTGGGGGTTTTCTAGCAAAAAAATACAGATTTTTACATGTATAAAGTGTCACAAAGGGACTGGTCTTCAAGTAGATATAATAAATGTTTGTTTTCGGGTTTATTACCGCTTTTAGTTGGATTTTGGCTGCAGTCCATTATCTGGAGGAGGATTTTTCTGTAGATAAAAGGAAGCTTTGGATACAATGTAACGACGATGACTAAGATTTCTTTAGTTAGAAATGTATCAGCCGGCATCTGATCCTTTTATCAGTAGAAGAATGAAGGGGGTATTTCAATGGGAATTCGATAATGGATTCTCTTTATGACGTGCCGGGCACTCAATTTAGGACAAGTTCCACGCACCCGAGAATTAGGAGATGAATGAATGTACCAAAATCGGCATTGCCAAAATCCTGAAGTTGGAGGGCTGTCTGCAGGGGAAAAAAAAGTGTGGGAACTCCCACCCAAGATTCACTCGCAAGTATGCAGGAGACTGGGGGGGGGGGGGGGATGAGGAGACAGAAAATCAGGAGGGGCCGACAGGGAGGAGCGCATCACGAGAGGTCTGACTAAATACAATCTCTTAGCAGCAGGGACCTGATCTACCTGTCAGCTAGCTGTGATTGACAGGTAGATCGAAGAGGAAGTTGTCATGGGGCCCCCTACTGACAATGCCTGAATGGTCAGGTGTGCGGCACTTACTATTGTGAGCTGCTGGTGGAGAACCTGCCACACAGCTCGCATACTTCAAAGTCTTGCAGGACACGGCTGCTAGCGGGAACTGAGTTCCTGTTGTGGAAAAAGTACAGGAACTCCTTTCCCATGCGTTCCCGCAGGACTTGAGTCCTGGCTGGCTGGATGAAGTGTCAGTGGACCCCCCCCCCCCCCATGTGATGGGGTGTCATGACCGAGTATCACATACGGATGTTACCATCATAGGTTCGCCTGCGGAGCAATGGGTCAGGTGAAGGTTACAATCACTTGAACGGGCTGATGTGTGTTTGTTGCGGATTAAAAAGCTCGTGCACCTTTCTGGGCATTTAAAGACATGGGAACTGTCAAAAAATTTGTTTCGTTTCGTTTCGTCCCGTTTCGTATATAAAAAAAATTCGTAATTCGTAATTCGTGTACGAAATTCCGTTCGAATTCGTACGAAATACGAAATTCGGACGAATCGTAATTTTTTTTACGAATCGTTAGTAAAGTTACGAATCGTTACGAATCGTTACGAATCGTTAACGCGGCTAATGAATTGTTGGTTCTCATAACACAGAGAACAATTCGAATCCAACTACAAATATCGAATTTCAATTTCAAGTTACGAATCGTTACGAATCGTTATGAATAGTTACGAATCGTTAGTAAATCCAACTACCAATATCGAATTTCAACTAATTTGAACGAAATTATTATAGCAGATATAACGAATGAATTCGAATGACAAAGTGTCATTTTTGCAGAAAAAAAAAAAGCGTAGGGGTCCCCCCAAATTCAATAACCAGGCCCTTCAGGTCTGGTATGGATATTAAGGGGGACCCCAGCCAAAAAAAAAAAAAAAAAAATGGCGTGGGGTCCCCCCCAAATATCCATACCAGACCCTTCAGGTCTGGGATGGATTTTAAGGGGAACCCCGGCCAAAAAAAAAAAAAAAATGGCGTGGGGGTCCCCCTCAAAATCCATACCAGACCCTTTATCCGAGCACGCAACCTGGCAGGCCGCAGGAAAGGAGGGGGGACGAGAGCGCCCCCCCCCCTCCCGCCTGAACCGTACCAGGCCACATGCCCTCAACATTGGGAGGGTGCTTTGGGGTCCCCCCCAAAGCACCTTGTCCCCATGTTGATGGGGACAAGGGCCTCTTCCCCACAACCCTGGCCGGTGGTTGTGGGGGTCTGCGGGCGGGGGGCTTATCTGGAAGCCCCCTTTAACAAGGGGACCCCCAGATCCCGGCCCCCCCCCCTGTGTGTAATGGTAAGGAGGTACAAAAGTACCCCTACCATTTCAACAAAAAAGTGGCAAAAATGGTAAAAATGACAGGAGACGGTCTTTGACAATTCCTTTATTAAAATCTTCTTTCTTCTTTCTTCTGGTCTTCCTTTCTTCATCTTCTCCTTTCTTCATCTTCTTCCATCGATTCGCTTCTTCTTCCTCCGGTCTTCTCGTCCTTCTCGTCCGGCGTCGTCCTTCTCGTCCGGCATCAGCGTCTCTTCTCGCAGGCCGCTCCTCGCAATGGGAGGCTCCCGCTCTGTGAGGCTTCGCTCCGGGTGACAGGTCTTTTATAACGAAGGCACCTGGTGACCCCGCCCCCTCTGACGCACGGGGACGTCATGTGGAATTCCCTATGGCTTTCCCCATGACGTCAGAGGGGGGGCGGGGTCACCAGGTGCCTTCGTTATACAAGACCTGTCACCCGGAGCGGAGCCTCACAGAGCGGGAGCCTCCCATTGCGAGGAGCGGCCTGCGAGAAGAGACGACGATGCCGGACGAGAAGGACGACGCCGGACGAGAAGGACGAGAAGACCGGAGGAAGAAGAAGCGAATCGAAGGAAGAAGAAGATGGAAGAAGATGAAGGAAGGAGAAGATGAAGAAACCGAAGGATGAAGAAAGAAGAAAGAAGATTTTAATAAAGGAATTGTCAAAGACCGTCTCCTGTCATTTTTACAATTTTTGTCACCTTTTTTGGTGAAATGGTAGGGGTACTTTTGTACCCCCTTACCATTTCACACAGGGGGGGGGGGGGGGATCTGGGGGCCCCCTTGTTAAAGGGGGCTTCCAGATTCCGATAAGCCCCCCGCCCGCAGACCCCCACAACCACCGGCCAGGGTTGTGGGGATGAGGCCCTTGTCCTCATCAACATGGGGACAAGGTGCTTTGGGGGGGACCCCAAAGCATCCTCCCAATGTTGAGGGCATGTGGCCTGGTACGGTTCAGGCGGGAGGGGGGCCGCTCTCGTCCCCCCCTCTTTTCCTGCGGCCTGCCAGGTTGCGTGCTCGGATAAGGGTCTGGTATGGATTTTTTTTGGCTAGGGTTCCCCTCAAGGGTCTGGTATGGATTTTGAGGGGACCCTACGCCATTTTTTTTTTTTTTTTTTGGCTGGGGGTCCCCCTTAATATCCACCCCAGACCTGAAGGGCCTGGTTATTGAATTTGGGGGGACCCCTACGCATTTTTTTATCAATGACTTCAATGAATGACAGTTCTCTGTATTACGGATCCAACAATTCATTTGCTGGCAATAGCTGCGAGTGATTTTAAATAGTTTTTTTTTGCCTGCAAAAATGACACTGCAGGAACAGTTCTCTATATTAGATAAACTGAATCTCGAATCATTCGAAGCATTCGTTATATCCGCTATTATAATTTCTTTCATATTACCGTATTTGCCGGTGTATAAGGCGGCGGGGCGTATAAGACGACCCCCTAATCTTACAGTTTTTTTTTTTAAAGCATTTTTTTCCTGTACTTACCGTATAAGACGACCCCCCTTCCGAGGCTTCCGAGACTTCATTTTTCTTCCTTCTTGCTGGAGCTTGAGTGGGCGCCATATCCTTCTTCCTGCTTTTGCTGGAGCCAATCACGGCGAGCGATGTATTCTATTAATGAATACAAAGCCTGCTTGGATTGGCAGAGGCTGTAACATCATCAGCCCGCGCCTCTCTGACTCTCAAAGCCAATCCGAGCAGGCTACAGAGTAGCCTGCTCGGATTGGCAGAGGTTGTTACTCCAATCCGAGCAGGCTCTGTATTCATTTGAATACATCGCTCACTGGGATTGGCTCAGCGGTAGATACTGTATGTAGCCGAAGCTACATAAAGTATTACCGAACACCCAGCAGGCATCCGAGGGGCTGACCCGGCGTATAAGACGACCCCTGCTTTTTGGCCAGTTTTTTTAAGTGTAAAAGGTCGTCTTATACGCCGGAAAATACGGTAGTTGAAATTAGATATTTGTTAGTTACAATACAACATTCGAATTGTTCTCTGTATTGCGGGAATCGGCAAATAGCCGCGAGTGATTTTAAATGTCTTTTTTTCCTGCAAAAATGACACATTGTACAGAGAGAGTTCTAAACACGGGAAACATGACCCCCTTCATAGGCATACTATAGAGTATATAGTATATAGAAGGGCGCAGGTTTCCCGTGTTTAGAACTCTCTCTGTACAATGTGTCATTTTTGCAGGAAAAAAAGACATTTAAAATCACTCGCGGCTATTTGCCGATTCCCGTAATACAGAGAACAATTCGAATGTTGTATTGTAACTAACAAATATGTAATTTCAACTAATATGAAAGAAATAATAATAGCGGATATAACGAATGCTTCGAATGCTTCGAGATTCAGTATATCTAATATAGAGAACTGTCCCTGCACAGTGTCATTTTTGCAGGAAAAAAAAACTATTTAAAATCACGAGTCGCAGCTATTTGCCGGCAAATGAATTGTCGGATCCGTAATACAGAGAACTGTCATTCATTGAAGTCATTGATAAAAAAATGCGTAGGGGTCCCCCCAAATTCAATAACCAGGCCCTTCAGGTCTGGAATGGATATTAAGGGGGACCCCCAGCCAAAAAAAAAAAAAAATGGCGTAGGGTCCCCCTCAAAATCCATACCAGACCCTTGAGGTCTGGGATGGATTTTAAGGGGAACCCTAGCCAAAAAAAATGGCGTGGGGTCCCCCATAAAATCCATACCAGACCCTTATCCGAGCTAGCAACCTGGCAGGCCGCAGGAAAGGAGGGGGGGGACGAGAGCGGCCCCCCCTCCAGCCTGAACCGTACCAGGCCACATGCCCTCAACATTGGGAGGGTGCTTTGGGGTCCCCCCCAAAGCACCTTGTCCCCATGTTGATGAGGACAAGGGCCTCATCCCCACAACCGTGCCCGGTGGTTGTGGGGGTCTGCGGGCGGGGGGCTTATCGGAATCTGGAAGCCCCCTTTAACAAGGGGACCCCCAGATCCCGCCCCCCCCCTGTGTGAAATGGTAAGGGGGTACAAAAGTACCCCTACCATTTCACCAAAAAAGTGGCAAAAATGGTAAAAATGACAGGAGACGGTCTTTGACAATTCCTTTATTAAAATCTTCTTTCTTCTTTCTTCATCCTTCGGTTTCTTCATCTTCTCCTTCCTTCATCTTCTTCCATCTTCTTCTTCCTTCGATTCGCTTCTTCTTCCTCCGGTCTTCTCGTCCTTCTCGTCCGGCGTCGTCCTTCTCGTCCGGCATCGTCGTCTCTTCTAGCAGGCCGCTCCTCGCAATGGGAGGCTCCCGCTCTGTGAGGCTCCGCTCCGGGTGACAGGTCTTGTATAACGAAGGCACCTGGTGACCCCGCCCCCCCTCTGACGTCATGGGGAAAGCCATAGGGAATTCCACATGACGTCCCCGTGCGTCAGAGGGGGCGGGGTCACCAGGTGCCTTCGTTATAAAAGACCTGTCACCCGGAGCGGAGCCTCACAGAGCGGGAGCCTCCCATTGCGAGGAGCGGCCTGCGAGAAGAGACGACGATGCCGGACGAGAAGGACGACGCCGGACGAGAAGGACGAGAAGACCGGAGGAAGAAGAAGCGAATCGATGGAAGAAGATGACGGAAGGAGAAGATGAAGAAAGGAAGACCAGAAGAAAGAAGAAAGAAGATTTTAATAAAGGAATTGTCAAAGACCGTCTCCTGTCATTTTTACCATTTTTGTCACCTTTTTTGGTGAAATGGTAGGGGTACTTTTGTACCCCTTACCATTTCACACAGGGGGGGGCCCGGGATCTGGGGGTCCCCTTGTTAAAGGGGGCTTCCAGATTCCGATAAGCCCCCCGCCCGCAGACCCCCACAACCACCGCCAGGGTTGTGGGGATGAGGCCCTTGTCCTCATCAACATGGGGGACAAGGTGCTTTGGGGGGGACCCCAAAGCACCCTCCCAATGTGAGGGCATGTGGCCTGGTACGGTTCAGGCGGGAGGGGGGGCCGCTCTCGTCCCCCCCTCCTTTCCTGCGGCCTGCCAGGTTGCGTGCTCGGATAAAGGGTCTGGTATGGATTTTGAGGGGGACCCCCACGCCATTTTTTTTTTTTTTTTGGCCGGGGTTCCCTTAAAATCCATCCCAGACCTGAAGGGTCTGGTATGGATATTTGGGGGGGACCCCACGCCATTTTTTTTTTTGGCTGGGGTCCCCCTTAATATCCATACCAGACCTGAAGGGCCTGGTTATTGAATTTGGGGGGACCCCTACACTTTTTTTTTTTTTTTTTTTATATCAATGAATGACTGTTTTTTAAATAGCTTTTTTTTCTGCAAAAATGACACTTTGTCATTCGAATTCATTCGTTATATCTGCTATAATAATTTCGTTTGAATTAGTTGAAATTTGATATTGGTAGTTGGATTCGAATAATTTGGAGCTGAAATTCGTAAACGGAATTTTTCCTGCAAAAATGACACTTTGTCATTCGAATTCATTCGAATCCATTCGAATTCATTCGAATTCATTCGAATTCATTCGAATCATTCGGCGACGAAATTCGTAAACGGAATTTCGTATTCCGTACGGAATTCGTAAAAAAAAAAATTCGTACTACAGATTCGTAAATTCGTACGAATTTCGAAAAATTCGTACGAATTACGAATTCGTACGAAACGAATCGCACATGTCTAGCATTTTTGTCACCCGCCAACCGTGGCAAAATTGCACTGCGTTTGGGATGACGGCCACTTTTACCCCCTTCCTGCCCAGGCCAATTTTCAGCTTTCAGCGCTGTCGCACTTTGAATGACAATTGCGCGGTCATACAACGCTGTACACAAATGACATTTTTATCATACTTTCACACAAATAGAACTTTCTTTTGGTGGTATTTACTCCTCGCTGGGTTTTATTTTTTTTGATAAACAAACAAAAAAAGACCGAACACTTTGAAAAAAAAAAAGGTTTTCTTAGTTTCTGTTCTAAGTTTTGCAAAAAGGTACATTTTTTTCTTCACTGATGGGCACTGATGAAGATGCACTGATGGGCACTGATGAAGATGCACTGATGGGCACTGATGAGGCTGCACTGATGAGGCTGCACCGATGAGGCTGCACCGATGGGCACTGATGAGGCTGCACTGATGGGCACTGATGAGGCCGTGCTGATGGGGCTGCACTAATGTGCACTGATAACCAGTAGTTTTTTTTTAGTTTCTGTTATAAAATTTTACAAATAAGTACGTTTTCTTATTCATTGATGTGTGCTGATGAGGATGCACTGATGGACACTGATGAGGCTGCACTGATGGGACTGCACTGATGGGCATTGATGAGGCTACACTGATGAGGATGCACTGATGGGCACTGATGAGGCTGCACTGATGGGCACTGATCAGGCTGCACTGATGAGGATGCACTGATGGGTACTGATGAGGCTGCACTGATGGGACTGCCCTGGTGGGCACTGATGAGGCTGCACTGATGGGCACTGATGAGGCTCTGCTGATGGGACTGCACTAATGTGCACTGATAACCTGTAGGTTTTTATTTTTAGTTTCTGTTATAAAATTTTGCAAATAAGTACATTTTCTTATTCACTGATGTGTGCTGATGAGGATGCACTGATGGGCACTGATGAGGCTGCACTGATGGGACTGCACTGATGGGCACTGGTGAGACTGCAGTGATGGGCACTGCTGAGGCTGAAATGATGGCCACTGATGACAATACATTGATGGGCACTGATGAGGCTGCACTGATGGGCACTGATGAGGCTGCACTAATGGACACTGATGGGGCTGCACTGATGGGCACTAATATGCTGCACTGATAGGGACTGATGGGACTGCACTGATGGGCACTGATGAGGCTGCACTGATGGGCATTGATGAGGATGCACTGATGGGCACTAATAAGCTGCACTGATAGGGACTGCACTGATGAGCACTGGTGAGGCTGCACTGATGAGCACTGATGGGCACAAATAAGAAATACGCTGCACTGGCAGGGACTTATGGGACTGCACTGATGGGCACTGATGAGGATGCACTAATTAGCTGCACTGATAGGGACTGATGAGACTGCACTGATGGACACTGATGAGGCGGCACTGATGGGCACTAATGAGGTGGCACTGATGGGCACTGATGAGGTGGCACTGATGAGGCTGCACTGATGGGGCTGCACTAATAATCAGTGTAAACAATGTACTCACTGTGCCCTGTTAGACTTGTCGGTTAGCAACTCTCCTTTCTTCATCCAAAGAACAGAGCAGTGACAGTCACCTCCCCGGACATCCTCCAGGA